>CM018034.1:23781206-23917708 GCA_008638375.1 Nyssa sinensis
TTATTTTGTTCTTGAAATTTTTCAAAAAAAAAAGAAAGAAAAAAGACGAGTCGTTATTCTAGTTGATCTAGAGCCATACCAGCATCCCTTCGCCCAGCTCCATACGTAGATTCACTAAAAAACCTACACATGTTTGTCTTTCCTTGTCTCAATTAAATTCTATGAAGTTGATCATGCAAAACCAGCTCCAAGCAGAAGCATGCGTCTTTAGAATTTAACAATCTTGAATTTGATATCTTTTCTATCAAATTGCCAGTATTTTTGCTTTGCTTGCCTAGTTGTGAAATTTCTGTCAGAAGACGCTAGAGAGAGAAGTGGAGTTCTTTAGACTTTAAAGCTCGAGTCGCGTAATTAGTACAGTTCTGTAAACAACTAAAAAAAAAAGTTTTAGCATAGAATTATTTTATTTTATTTATTTATTATTTTCATTACTTTAGATTTTTCATGGTTTATTAGAGTTTCCTTGATTGTTAATGACTAGTAACTCGATCTTTTTATCAAAGTGATTTGCAATGCGATATAGAAATAGAGAGAACTTTGTGCAGGTTAAGGAGGGAAGCTTGGAGAAATTCTGAAAAGAATGATCTAGCTCTTGATTCCCTATTTGCTAGTGATTCTGATCTAGAAGAAGAGAAATTCATGGCTGGAAATCGAACTTTGAAAGAGCTTGCCGCCCCTAATTTGAATCAACAACCCTTATGCATAACGTTCCCTACTTTAGATGCTACTACTACTTTTGAATTAAAATATGGACTAATACATCTCTTGCCCACTTTCATGGCCTTGCAGGTGAAGATCCTCACAAGCATCTAAAGGAGTTTCATGTGGTAATGCACGAGTATGAGACCCACGGGGGAGACTGAAGAACAAATTAAATTAAGAGCCTTTTCATTTTCTCTGAAGGATTCGGCTAAGGATTGGCTCTATTGTCTACCCTCTGGGAGTATTACCACATGGAACGAGATGAAGAGGTTATTTTTGGAGAAATATTTCCCAGCTTTAAGGGCGGCCAACATTCGAAAGGAAATTTGTGGTGTAAGGCAGCACAATGGAGAGTCCCTACACGAATACTGAGAACGTTTCAAGAAATTATGTGCAAGCTGCGTCCATCATCAAATTAGTGAGCAGCTACTTATCCAGTATTTCTATGAGGGCCTTTTACCCACTGATAGGAGCATGATTGATGCTGATAGTGGAGGAGCTTTGGTGGATAAAACTCCCGAGGCCGCGAGAAACTTGATTGCAAATATGGCAGCCAATTCTCAACAATTTGGCACTAGACTTGACCCTCCATCTAAGCATGTTAATGAGGTAAATATTTCCTCCATTGAACAACAAATTGGGAGTCTAACTTTTCTTGTTCGTCAAATGGCTATAGGTAATATGCAAATGGCGAAGGCTTGTGGGATTTGTTTAGTAGTAGGACATCCAACCGATATATGCCAAACTCTTTAAGAGGAGCCCATTGAGCAAGTGAATGCGACGGGTGGTTTTCCTGGACAACCACAAAAGAAGTATGATTCCTATTCAAGCACATATAACCCTGGATGGAGGGATCACCCCAATCTTAGTTATGAGAATCCACAAGTTAATCAGCTTGCTGACTCAAAACCGCCTAAGTTACCAGCAATATAAGCAGCCATACCCCCCTAGACAACAACCGGGCCAAACATCTAATTCTAGTTTGTCTTTAAAAGATATTGTTAAGTCTTTTTCCACTAATACTTTACAATTTCAACAAGAGACGAAACAAATTCAACAATAAGCGAGGGCCAGTATTTAACGTTTGGACAATCAGATGGGCCAGATGGCAACTACAATTAGTCGGCTAGAGGCGCAAATTTTGGAAAAATAACCCTCTCAAATGGTAGTAAATCCAAGAGAAAATGTAAGTACAATCGTTTTGAGAAGTGGTAAAGAGGTTGAGATTCCAGTAAAGGCAGCCCTTGCATCGTCGAAGCAAGAAAAGGAGAACAATGTCATTGCAGACAGGATTGTTCCCAATGATGATAATGTACCTAAGCGTAAGTTTTTTCCTCTTTCTGATTATAAAACGGTACCTCATTTTCTTCAGGCTTTAGCAGAATCTAGAAAATATGAGCAAAATAAAGATTTATATGAGAATTTTCATAGATGCGAGGTAAATATTCTACTTTTAAATGCTATTAAACAAGTACTTTGTTATGCTAAATTCTCGAAAGAACTGTGTACAATTAAGAGGAAACAAAAACTTAAAGGATGTGAGAAGGTGAGAGTAGGGGAGAATGTTTCTGCAGTTATTTAGCAGGTATGGTTGCAAATACTAGTGCCGGTATGAGTGTAGGTACTGGTGCAGGCTTGTTAGGACCATGGGGTTCGATATTGTAATTGGTAATTCGGTTTGACAAAACATGTTTTGTGTGTAATCCTTACATAAGTCCTATAAGTGAGTACCTCAATGCCTGTTCTTCTCCAAGTTTGTTTAAGAGACATTACCATGTATCACTACAAGTCGACTTAGTTCTTGAAAAGTATATTAGACTTTTGTATTTGATTTGGATCTCACGCACTCACATCATCCATGCATTGCATATAGTTTTTATCATAATATCATGTATGTGATTAACTTGTGGTTGTGAACTAATTTTTTCAAAATGCATCTTTAAAATACTTAAGGAAAAAATTCAGTTCACAAGATAAGCAAGAATGAGCAACGCTCTATTACTCGTTTGAACGAACAACAGAGAAGTTC
The DNA here is from genome assembly GCA_008638375.1 of Nyssa sinensis. NCBI lineage: Eukaryota > Viridiplantae > Streptophyta > Magnoliopsida > Cornales > Nyssaceae > Nyssa > Nyssa sinensis. Next base: position 23,783,938 of record CM018034.1, read on the forward strand.
ATTCTAATTCGTTTTCATTCAGTTTGAAGGCTCTGTATCAAATAAAGAGTTACAACCACAGAGTTATCCTCGTTTGATATTCGTTCGAACGAACTAGTGCTCGTTCGAATGAATAATGGTTCGTTCAAACGAATCCTAGGCAAAAACTTGATTTATATTCTATTTTCTAGCCATTTAGGGATCAATCAAGCTCTTTATGAAAATAGACGAAAATACAATTTAGTGCAATAAAAAATAGAGTGAGAGACTCTCATATTCTGAGAGCAAAATTGTTGATAGATCATAAAGACCTTGTGTGAGATCATTCATACATGTCATTCATAATCATCTCTACTCTTATTCATTGGTTGGTTTAGATCATCCACAAGATCCAAATCAGATCTAAGAGTCTTGGCCCACGTCAAATTCACTATTGACGATAGATAGAGTTCAAGCTTAAGGATTTGGTGTTGAGCAATCAGTGGATACTAAGGTTGTGAGAATTCACGATTGTTGAGTAGCTTTATCAAAGGAGTCCGAGATCATGGAGGATTCCGGTTGTTTGAAGATTCGGCTATGAGACGCTTGAAGATTCGAGGGGAATTTGAAGACGTAATCGGGGAGAACAGAGCTTGAGGTACTTAGTTCTTTCATAGATTCGTTGTATTTCACTTTCCATTATAGTGAAATCCTTCATTGAGCATTGGCCCAGCTCTAGAATTTTACTCCAAGGAGTGTTGTCCTTGGTGGTTTCTCCATCATCAATCAGTTTGTAATCTTTCTCTCTTTCTCTCTCTCTCTCTCTCTCTCTCTCTTTCCATCTTTTTCAATTTACTATGTGCTTTAATTGAAATGCTTCCGCTTAAATTTAAAAATTGATTTTTCATGAAATTCATAATTGTTCATTAATTTGATAAATTGAAAAGTTGATTGAAATCATAAATTGATCACTTAGTTGATTTGCCTTGAATTTTTAAAATTGTACATAAAATCAAGCTAGTTTGATAATTGGTGAAGTTTGATAGGTTGGTATATTTGGATGATTTTTAGTGAATTATTTGGTGGATGGGCATAAATGTTAGATTAATCACGTTGAGAGATTTGGTTGATTATGTCATCATTTGTCTTTAACCAAGAATAGAAATTAACTCAAAATAAATTTTTAATTCAAGACCTTCTTATTCAACCCCTTCCCCCTTTTTTGGTGTTGTTCACGTTTTGAGACCTTGAGCGATATCCTAGTGGTATCCCTCTACAAAAAAGTGGTATCAGAGCCTTCTTTCTAAGGCATTTTATTGATATCCTAAGTAGTGAAATCCATCGAAAGATTAAGAGATGGAGGATCAATCTCACGACCACCTCTATTCGACGACTCAAATTACACCTATTGGAAAGCTCAAATGAGAGCATTTTTAAGAGTCATGGATGAGAGAATTTGGTTAGCCGTCCTAGAAGGTTGAAGCCCTCCAGTCACAACTGTAACTATGAAAATTCCTTCTGTAGTAAAGTCTTCAAATACTTGGAATGAGTTAGAGTTAAGGATGAGTGGCTACACTACCAAAATGTTGAATGCCATCTTTAAAACGGTAACTCCCGATGAGTTTCGCCGCATCATGACTTATGAGACGTCCAAAGAGGCTTAGGACATCCTCGAGACTACCCATGAGGGTACGTCGATGGTAAAAAGGTCTAAGTTACAAATGTTGACTTCTAAGTTTGAAGCCGTAAGAATGGAAGAATCGGAAACCTTTTTCTAGTTCTATGCTAAATTGAGTGACATTGTCAACTCATTATTTAACCTAGGAGAGAAACTAGAAAGGACCAAGATTGTAAGGAAAATATTGAGATATTTTCCTGAAAGATTTCAACCTAAGATAATCATTATCAAGGAGTGTAAGGATGTGGACTTTCTCGTTGTTGATGAGTTAGTTGGATCACTTCAAACTTTTGAACTAACTTTTAGGCAAGCCAAGAAGACTAAAACTCTTGCTTTGAAATCAACACAAGGAAAAAGTGAAGGGGATATTAAAATTGATCCCAAGTCCACGAATGATGAAAACTTGGCTCTTTTTGTTATGAGGTTTAACAAATACCTCAAGGGTAAAATGCCTATCTCCAAGGGATCTCAAAGCTTAAGTAAAAGATCCTTTGAAAATTTTAACTCTTCAAGAGGCCAAGTCCAAAATCATCTTCTAGTGGTGATAGAAGAAGATCTTTTTCACAATCATCCTCTAAGCCTATTGAATGCTATGATTGCCACCAATTTGGGCATATAGCATCTGATTGTCCTAATAAGAGAAAGGAAAACTCGCGAAAGAGGAAGGCTATGAAATCATCTCTCTCCGAAGAGGATGAAGAGGAAGAAGGGGATAAAGATGAGGAAGAAGAAGTTGATGGAGATGAAAGTCAATTCTTGGCTTTAATACGTGTCACAAATGCCCATGAAGGATTATCTTCCATTGAGGATGAAGATCATAAGGACATAAAAGGCCTTGTGTCTAGTGATGATAAGAGCGAAGGTGGAGACAACATTGAGATTGCCTTTAAAAAACTATTCAATGAATCTATAAATTTCAAGAAGTCTAACATAAAGCTTATCACTAAGCTCAAGTCTTGTGAGAAGAAGTAGAGTGCTTTAAGTAGTTGATCAATCCTTATTGAGTCAACTAAATGAGGATCAATTGTCTCCCTTAAAAGAAGTTGAATCCTTAGAAAATGAGAGAAATTCATTGGTTGTTAAGGTAGGAGGACTTAACGCTTCCTTAGATGATTGTGAGATTGAAAAGAAGGAATTCAATTCCAAAGTTTACTTTTTTAGTGAACAACTCACACAAGCTAAGAATGTCAAAGTCAATCTTAAAGATAGGTTGAATAAGCTTTCTAAAATGCTTAATACCATCCAAATCAAGAATGATAGAAGTGGTTTGGGCTATAACATGTTCACGGATAAGAACAAGCCATCCACATCCACTTCAAGTCAATCTGCCACTCTCAAGTATGTTGTGTTTATATCCTCAAAATCTAAAGGTGTTGAACCACCTAAACCTATGAGGCAAACCCAACCTCAACCAAAGCCTCAAACACATTCTCGCCCACTACTTCAATCTAAACCTCAAGCCAAACCTCAACTAAGATCATTGTATTGCTCTCATTGTATTGTTGAAGGGCATTTTAGGAGGAAGTGCAAATTTGCCAAGAAAAGTTAAACAAAATCTCACACTATGACCTTAGGGCACAAATTAGAAATTGGTATCTTGAAGCAACAAATGAATAATCATATTCAAAATTCAAGGAGCATAGCTGAAAGGATCATTCATATTTCCAACTTTGAAAAGCCTAAAGTAATTTCCCATTCCATGGTTGGTGGTAAGGTCAAGACCCAAAATGTTCCTTATACTCCCAAAAGAATTGTGAGACAAATTTGGGTAAGGAAAGGTAAACTAAAAGGTCTTGAGAAGGAGTATGCAACTCACACTTCACATTTTATTTTTTCCTCAGGGAAAACAAATTTATCTCTTAGATGACTAGGAGATTCTATAGCAATTTAGGGATTTCACTCTTCACTTTTATCTTAGAGTCTCCTTATGAATTGCTTTATTACATCATACTCCATTTCGCTCATTAAAAAACATCTCGAGTAAGTTGTGTTCTTTTTTCATAGTCTAAGTAATTCTTACATTAACCATCTATCCTAGGTCTATGGATTTTATTTTTTATTTTTTTTTCTTGATACCTCATAGTTAGGTTCATTTCATACCTTTATGAAGTCAATAATTGAAAAATATTTTACTTTTGTTTAAATTGCTAGTAGTAATCCCATTTTTTTTGAAAATATAATTGTATTAAGTGCATTTTAAGTGATTGAGTCTTAACTTGTGAACTTTATTCTATCAATATCTTCACTTAGTCTTTTTCACTTGGGTGTACATAATCTTTCAATCTACATGTAATCTCATAGGTGATAATCTTAAATATTTCTTGCATGAGATTGTCTTGTAGATAAGATAGGCTTAATGATTTTATGTTTTCATCTCAATAAGTCCATGGCTAGAAAGATTGATTTAGGTTGGAAAAATCAAAGGACTAAATGTAAAAGCCTAAAAATAAAATGGCACACACACAAAAAAATTCAAAAGTGGAAGGAAAAGGCTACCCTTGAGATAGTGTGTTTGTTAACATTGGTAAATCCTTTGAAAAGAACAGCTTACTCAACTATGTGAAAGCCGCCTTGCAAAAGGTGAGTCAAGTGCAAAATCAATTTGCAAATTTTTGCTTTTAAGTTAAGAGGGAGTTTTGATTGGAAATGGTAAAAAATCCTTAGGCTGATTGACTATGGTCGTTTGCTCCTATTGATGTGAAAATCATTTAACACCACATAAACTCAACCATAAGACAAAGAACATTTCATGCTTGAAATTAGTGCATATGTCTAACTACCATGATTGAGTGAGTAGAGAGCGTGCTTGTATGTATTTTAGTATTCTATGATCATTTGAATGTATTGATGTTATTTAGAATACATTTAACTTTGAAGACAATTAAATTTATCTTAGAGTTTGTAGCTAAAAATAGTGTTTTCATGAAAAACTCCGATTTTTCCCTATTTTGCAGTTAAAATGTGTACAGGATTTTCGAACAGAGCAAGACACTTTTTTTTTTCTAAGAGTAAAGAAGCTTTTTGTGCTCGTTCGAACGAAGGGTCACTTATTCGTTCGAACGAACAACTGCTCAATTCAAAACATGAGAGAAACTGCCAGTTGGTCATATTTTCCATTGGCTTTCTCCCTTTTTATCTTAAATCCTCATATTTCCTCGTGTCATATTGATCTCGGAGTTCCTCATTCTTAGATTTCGTTCCGGTTAGTGTGTTCTACACATCGAGGGCTTCATTTTCACCGACCGTTTTGCGATCTCATCCGTTCACTAGTTTGGTAAGTCCTCAAGTTCATTTTTCATTTTTCTTTGGTTTATTTGATTTTTCATTTAGACTTAGGATTAGTGTGGACTATAGTTCAGTACACTTGACGTAGTACCATCTTAGGGTCATCCTATATTCCTTCTTTTGACATATACTACATAGTTATGACAACCAAGAAAGTCCCCATAGAGCGTCGACATTTTCCTTATGTCATCTACTTGAGAGTGGCACCTAGGGTCTTAGTCTATTTTTTGACCCAAGTCACTCAAGTTCGGGCAAGGACCATTCTATCCCGTCCAGTCCTAGTAGAGAGAATATGTACCATCGACGACATCCGTGAGACTTTGGCTTTCATGCTATTTAACTCACGTGGTTGGGTACCTCTCTTGTCAGTCACGAGTCCGGCCAATAAGACCCTAGTTCAAGAGTTTTACTCAAACCTCGGTTTTCATGATGCCTAGGAATTCTACCTGGTGACAGTACGCGATGTCCCTTTTTCTCTCACCACTGACTTGATAGCTAGACTCTTGGTCTTCCTCGAGTCGAGCAGTCCGGCTTCCCATTCCCTCATGGTGTTGCACTTCCATTTGCGAGTCTTATTGCTTCTACCCTCCGTGTAAAAAACTTGATAGTTTTCACCTCAATGTGGGTGACATTAGAGTAGAGATATTTGCACGAGGGTTATCGCACCCTCAACCTCATCGTGTGCAGTGTGTTGTATCTAGTCAGTCACATGAACACCTTGACTCTCTCCCATGCCACACTTTTGTATGCATTCGGTGTTGCTATTCCTATCGATGCTCTATCATATATTTTTCGAGTCATCGATTCCTCTACCACCGGTACTAGACACACTATGTCTTTTCCACTCTATAGCCTGGTCCCTAGGATCTGTACTACATAGTAGGTTCATTTTTTGTGCGCATCAACTACATATACTTATTTGTTTTGATAGTATCTCTCTATGATTTCTTGTATATATATTTTTTTAGATTGATGATAGACTTCGTTTCTTTTTTATATCTTTGATATTTCTTTTCTATGTCTATGATCATTACTGTTAGTACTCTATTATCTCACTATGCATGCCTATCTTGTTACATTTTTCTTCCTTATGATTTTCTTTTCTTGTTACCTTCTTTGTCATCGTGACAAAAAGGGAGACATGGTGTTACATAAAGAGGGAGATTAGATGATTGGTATTGATCATATATTGAATGGGAGTAATATACATTTTTATTACATATGTATGAGATAACTTAGAGTCACTTTGTCTTACTCAAATATTGATTTAAACACATATGGTTTCCATGCTTATTGTACCATGTTTTTTTTATTGATACTCATTTATTATGTGATCTCACTGAATTTATTTGATATTTCTCTTTTGATGTGATCTCACGTGGTATAGTTGAGTTTGTTGTGCAGGAAATAGGTTTGCCTCTTGTTGAGCAGTACTAAGTGATAGTTATAGTATAAGATTCTAAGTCAAAATGTATAATTTCCTTTTATTTGGCTCTTTGGGGGTTATAGATTTTTGATATTGTATTCTTATACTTTATTACGCAGTTTTGTCATAGATTGCCAAATGGGGAGTTTGTTAGGACCACAGGGTCCGATATTGTAATTGGCTAATCTAGTTTGACAAAACGTGCTTTCTGTGTAATCCTTACGTAAGTCCTACGAGTGAGTACCTCAATGCCTGTTCTTCTCCAACTTTATCCAAGAGACATTACCGTGTATCACTACTTGGTTTCCGAAGGGTATATTGGACTTTTGTATTTGATTTGGATCTCACATACGCACATCATGTATGCATTGCATATAGTTTTTTTATCATAACATCATGTATGTGATTGACTTGTGGTTGTGAACTAATTTTTCCAAAATGCACCTTTAAAATACTTAAGGAAAAAATTCAATTCACAAGACAAGCAATAATGATCAACTCTCTATTGCTCGTTCGAACGAATTCTCATTTGTTTTCATTCGTTCGAAGGCTCTGTATCAAACGAAGAGCTACAATCGCAAATTTGTGCTCATTGGATATTCGTTAATTATTCGTTCGAACAAACTAGTGCTTTTTCGAACGAACCTTGGGTTGAAAATAGATTTATATTCTACTTTCTAGCTATTTGGGGATCAATCAAGCTCTTTACGAAAATAGACGAAAATACGATTTAGAGTAGTTAAAAATAGAGTGAGAGAGTCTCATATTATGAGAGAAAAATTGTTGATAGATCATAAAGCTCTTGTAAGAGATTATTCATACATGTCATTCATAATAATCTTTACTTTTGTTCATTGATTGGTTTAAATCATTGACAAGATCCAAATCAAATCTAAGAGCCTTGGTTCAAATCAAATTCACTATTAACGATATATAGAGTTCAAGCTCGAGGATTCGGTGTTGAGCAATCGGTGGACACTGAGGTCGTAAGGATTTGTGATTGTTGAACGGCTTTATCGGAGGAGTCTGAGACCGTGGAGAATTCTGGTTGTTTGAAGATTTGGCTATGAGATGCTTGAGGATTCAAGGGGAATTTGAATACGTAATCGGGAAGAATGGAGCTTGAGGTATTTACCTCATTTGTAGATTTGTTGTATTTCACTTTCCATCATAGTGGAATCCTTCCTTAAGCATTGGCCTAACTCTGGAGTTTTACTCCAAAGATTTTTGTCCTTAATGGTTTTCCATCATCAATCGGTTTGCAATCTTTCTCTTTCTCTCCATCTCTTTCAATTTACTTTGTGTTTCAATTAAAATGCTTCCACTTAAATTTAGAAATTGAGATTTCATGAAATTCATAATTATTCATTAATTTGATAAATTGAAAACTTGATTGAGTAAATTGAATGAAATTATACATTGACCACTTAATTGATTTTGCCTTGAATTATTAAAATTGCATATAAAATCAAGCTAGTTTGATCAATTGGGTGAAGTTTGATAGGTTGGTATATTTGAATGATTGTTGGTGAATTCATTGGTGGACGGGCATAAATGTTGGGTTAATCACGTTAAGTGATTTTGTTGATTGTGTCATCATTTGTCTTTAACTAATAATAGAAATTAACTCGAATTTTTTTTTTTTAATTCAAGACCTACCTATTCAACCCCCACCCCCCCTTTCTGGGTGATATTAACACTTTGGGACCTTGAGTGATATCCTAATGGCATCCCTCCACAACTAGGTTGGGGAGCATGTCGGCCTTAACAAAAAGCTTGCATGAATTGCTCAATTATTCACCCAAATTACGTTAGGCTGGCTTTGATAGATTGTGAGACTGGATTTCCCAGCCGTGGGTTATTCTATCCAGTCTCTTTTGAAGTCTCTCATGCTTGAGTCTTATTTCCTTTCCTTCCAGGTTTGACCATCTTGATTTGGAAAACCAAAAAGAAAAGTGTCACTAATAGATTTACACAAATTTGACATTATTTAGCCATCATGCTTATGTAAAATCCTTTCTCTAATGTTTGCTAAATTTAAGGCTAAGCTTTATCTCTCCAATCTTAGTTAGTCCTATTTAACGTAAGGGTCTTATTTTTATGAGGTGCTTGCCAAAACATAAGTAGTCTAACTTTTTGGTACCAATTTCACTGGACCTCTGCTTGATACTAAGTCTTTTAGTATTCATATATCTAACCTATTGCTTGATACCAACTCTGTCATATCCCAAAATCTACCCTATGCGGATTAGGGATAATGACCGGCTAATTAGGCATTTTGCTAATACACTAACTTTGTTTAGCATATTGAGAATGTGTCCAACCAATTTCTCTTGATTGGTACATAATTCATGCATTCATAATTATACATAGCAGAGTAATTAAAACATGGCAGAGCATAACTAAATACTTAATTGTCAAAATACAACCAAGTCTAAAAATTATAGCCCAAAAATTTCTTTTGGCATTCTACTACAAAAGATATCTATGATAGCCAAAATTCATCATCCTCTCCCAAAAGTGTTTGCAATACAATCCATCCTCTTATGCTCCACCATCGGAATTCTCACATGAAATGTACAAGATAAAATATTTTAAGCTTTATAAAAAGCTCGTGAGTAACTCAAGTTCCTTGTCGTGGGTTTTCTGAATATTTACATAAACTTTTGTCGATAGCAATATGAAAAATTGTATTGAAAGTTACAAGAAATTATTAAACATGTGTATATAAATGAGGGTTGCAATATATACTGTAAAATCGAGCAAGTGTTCTCGCCAGTTTAATTTTGCAAGACAAATCATGATATCATAAAACTGAAGCTGTAAAAAAATATTATATGCCAAAAATTTATAAGTTATGTCCCTTGCGGACCTGAATTAGTCACTTGGGCAACTAAATGTAATTTAGAGTTCTGGGTTTATATGGCCTACCAGATTCAGACTCCCAGCTGAGTTGCTTAAATAGACTATGTTCGACCGGATCTAACCCCCCAACAGGGCATGTAGGGCACATAAACTTTATACTAAAACATGCTTGTAAAATATTCTTTAAGCTATCCATGTTATTCAAAATATTTATGGAAATGTTGATAAAGACATGCAATCTGAAATATTATAAACTATAAAGGAATTGCATATAATGTCATAAAGCTATAAAAGACTGTATTTAATGAAAATAAGCTCTATTTCAAGATTCAGGGTTATTCACCTTGGCCTTTGGCTTTGCTATTTATCCTTAGTTCTTGGCTATCTTGCAGCTACTTTCACACTCCTAGTCCTAGGATGATTCTATTGTCAATAGATTGTTGCCTACGCTCTCACGATTCTCCGATTATTCCTGGGCGACTTCTGGTCTTCTCCTCTAGCCTCTAGCAACATTAGGAGTTCTGATTATAAAAGGGTTCCGACTTATTACTTCAACCCTCTTAGCTGCCATTCGTTTCTTTCTCTCAATCATTTTTTGTCATTCTTCGTTGTCCATGGCTTATGTTAGTCTTATGGCAATGATTAATATAAACAAAGGATTAATTTTAGGGTACATTTCTTAAGGACCTATACTTTTAAGAGTCTTATTTGGTAAAACAGAATTTACCATTGAGTCCAGAATAGTTATAAAAGTTTAAGTATGAAGTTTCATAATTTTTTGTATTCATTTGACTGCTTAATTAAGACTACAAAGTTGCATTAAATGTGCCTATTGGTCTTTATCTATATATTTAAAAATTCGTTTGCTAAAATAGACCTTGCCATTGGGTCCAGAGTGTTAAAAAAACCTAGGTTAGGCTTTTCCTAATCTTAATTTAGTCATATATAATATTAATTATGATAAATATAATTTCTAAGGATGTAAATATCAATTTTGCATTTGTTTAGGTGTAAAATGGTCATTTTGAAATTTTTGAAGGAACTTTTGTAATTTATCAAAAATCAGGAGCCTTTGTTTAATTTTCATAATTTTCTATTTTTCATTTTTCAAATTTAAGAGGGTATTTTAAAATTAATTTTAATATTATCTAGGCCCAAATATTACTAGATAAAACTCTTGGGGCCAAATTATAATTTTGAAAAGTTAATATTATTTCTTTATTTTAGATTTTTGAATTTTTAAGTTTCTAGTTTAGGTCATAGTACCATTTCTCTAAACTATTGGGTGTCAAAATATAAATAAAGGAAATACTGGTTTAAAGTTTAGGTTGAATTCTTTTGTCTTTTCTGAAAAATGGTCTCGTTCAACAGTGGTTCAAGTAAACGAGTCCTCCAATCCTCTAAACTATTTAATCCAGCCAATTTAGTACGTCACACTCGCATCAACAAGGCATCATCAAAGCGACGTCGCATCGTTTAGTTTTTCAAAAAACCCTATTGATTGAAACGACGACGTTTCAATCAATACCATATTTGTTTTAGCACGGTTAGCCCAAATCTTCTTCGTGAAGGCATGTACTGTTCATCAAAACCCTAATTTTTTAGAGCCTGTTTTACAGCATTTCAAGGATATTTTTGGCTTCTGTTTGATCACAATCATCTATAGGGCCTTAACTTGACTTTTGATATTGGTTAAGAGTTTCGAATTAGGCTAAACATGATGATTGGAGGTTGAACACAGTAACTGGTTCGAGGGTCTTTAATTGATGATTTCTCCATCAAATCACGTGTGGTTTGGTTGGTTGTGATCTATGGATCACAAGGTTTTTCTTTTGTCATTAAAATCGAGCTTAGTGCTTGATTCTATGAAGTCCAAAAATTCTCACTTTTGGTTTCTAGTTGGTTCTAACTATCCTTAGGTCTATTTCACTTGATTTTTCCTATTTTTTGAATCATTTTACAAGTAGGTTAATTTCTAATGATCAAAAATGAGTTTTGTTTCAATTGAGTTCTAGGCACTATTTTAAGCTATATCAATGGCGGTTCCCACTCGATTCCACCATTCCAAAGGTTTAAAAGCTTAGAGAATTCATCTAACATGCATATAATTCATATATGAACTTAAATAAAGAGAGAAAAACTAATTCAAAACTGATTTGAATGATTTCATGAATTTTCTATTTTTATTCTCTTTCCTCTTTCTCCAAATCTAAGCAGTCCTTGAGCTTTCTTTGCACATGAATCTCTCACCCTCTCTCTAGTTTTAGGAACTAAATCTAGTATGTAGGGCTTGTATATGTATAGAGGAATTTTTAGCTTTAAGGTGAAGGAATGTCTCTTAGTTAGTTGGCCATAGTGGTTGTTTACAGCTGTAACACCTACACCTAATAAATTGAAGCTTAAGACAATGTAATGAAGTATTAGTAATAAAAGAGATTTTTCAAAATTGTTTGGGCACTTTATCAAGGCACGAACTAAATTGGATTAAAGGATTAACCGACTCAACAGTGAACCCTAACCCTAACTAGGCCATAACCCATATAAGGTTAAAAATTAAACCTAACCTAAGGTCAACTTAACCTAACTTGGGTTAGTAAGATTAATAGGTTAAGTGGTCAAAAAATCACTAACCTAAAGTAAAAACATTACTACATCAAATATCATGCATTATTAAATAATTAATTATTTAATAATTAAAAAAATAAAGAAAAATAAGAAGTAAATACATGAAATTATGAGAAAAATATAAAGAATATTCTAAAAATTCATGTGACTTACACATGACACCAAGGACCTAATACACACACTAAAGTGTGTATATAGGTTTGAAATACATGAAAGTAATTAAGAATAATTAAAGAAAATTAAAGAAATATAGAAGAAAATTATGAAAAATTATTTTAATTAAGCATGTGCCTAGCACATGACCTAGACAACAGGAACACACACTCAAGTGTGTGTGTGTGTGTATATAAATTATAAAGAAAAAGGAAAGACGCCCCACCCTAGCCTCCATAGCCACCATGGCCAACCAACCAAGGAGCTTCCCTTCATGAAGAAGCTAAAGAAAAATCTCCCTGTATAAACACCGTTCCAACAAACAAAACACACTTTCTAAAACTAAAAAGAGGGAGAGAGAGATTTGTGTGCAAATGGCTTGAAAGAATTGTGTAGACAATGAGAAGGAAGGAGATGGAAGGAAGACGAAAATTCAAAAACTAAGTAAAATAGGTTAAAAATTCAACTCTCTTCTATTTTTTCAATTCATGTGCATGTTTAGGGTTGATTTGATCATTTAAATGAATTTATATGCCTTTGTAACCGCCATTGATGGACCTTCAATGGTAGGTTTTAATCGATGAGAATTAAACTAATTTTCATCACTCAAACCTTAAATTAGACATAAGAATCACTAATCTACAAAAATTATAAATCATTTGGCCTATTGTGAACCAATATATACTCTTACAGGTTTGGGTAAAAAAAGGGTAAGGGATCAAACAAGAATTTAAACTCATAACTTTAAACATAGAAATAAAGTTCACAGCCTACGGATCACAACCAAACAAATCCTATATTTGCATGTTCAAACATAGTCCACTTAGTAATATAACTATTGCCTTGCGTTGCTCCTATTCAGTAAAAAACATTAAATTAATTTTGATATACCACAATGTGACAAACCAATCACCACTTAACACGTATAACTACAAGATCGGCCATTCAGCTCATGCTCGGCCATTCGGAGCAGACCCATAAAGGCCGAGCACATATCATCAGAGCAGGTCTGCTCTTCTGCAAAGCTTACAAGTCTGAACACAAGCCTTCAATGCAATACATCGATAATCAGACCTTATCACCGCCTTAATATACGCCGAGCAGAGAATAAGGAAACAATCTTCTACATGAAAACTACCACTCATGGTTATCTCTATTTGATACAACATCCTACAAGGTAACTGCTATCTCCGATGGTGATATCCCTACTTTCATGGCTCCGAATCCTAATCAACTTAGGAATGTCACTGCCTATAAATCAAGCCCTAGATGTCACGACCCGGGACCCACCCCATGCGGATCTCGTGTCGCGCACCCGATCCGACGCTGCTTGTCGAACCAAGGGTTTCAACTTGTTACACAATCAGTGCTACTAACATGCAACAATTTAAGATGCGGAACTAAATAATTATAAGTTGCATGTGATACATATAATGTTTATAAAAGTGCGGAATACAAAATTACTTAATACAACTGTTCATCCCTAAGACGTGGATAACATGGGAGGACTATAAGACTGTTTCTACTAAGTATTACATTGCAACTTCAAAAATAAATGTCCACCTTCTAGCTGTCAGACTCTACGGTCTGTTCTCGTGATTTGTGCCTGCAAAATGGTGTGTAGTATCTGATGAGCTATGAAAACTCAATAAGTAGTCCTTTACTCTGCCATGTGTACAAGGGTATAAAGAATGCTAGCCAGTCAATAAATATATAACCTAATATCAGGTGATGGAAGTCAAATGATAAGGAAATGAAACTGCTGTGCTAACATTTTCACACTACTACAGTCATAAGCTATATCAAGTATGAAATGTAAGCACTGTACTAGAAGCTGTAAAATCTCATGATCATTCAATAACAATATAACATGACCAAAGTATGAATATCGACAAGAAAAGATAGTGATATCAACTAAAACTGAGATGCACTGGTGGGGCCCGGCTACCCCCTAAGCTAGTATTCAGATCCGCTCGGGTTGTATGAATACTGCTCCGTGTACATTGTAACTGTACGTCCCATGCCTCGCATAGCGACGTCGTAAATGTTCCATTCGGAACCTGGACCCGAAGGTCATAATAGCATCAGATGAAAATGTGACTGAGCACAATTCCGGCACTAACAATATATCGGGATCATGCTATATTCCACGAAGAGTATGGTGGAATAATAACTGGTTCTAGGTAATCTGACGTAACAATAGTTTTCGAGGCTATGGTTACTAGACTACTTCGAATAAAACTGTCTGGCCCTTGTGGCCCTAGGTACAATATACATAAAGAAATTTGTGCACAAGTGTACAATCATGATCGAGATATATATAGAAGTTAATAACTGTCTCTCACATGATAGGGCAATATCAATGTGGCTAAATAAAACTGGTATGTATGTACGGAGTACAATAGGCAATATAATACAAGAACGATGACATGGCTGTGAAATGTAACACATGTAGAGATCGGATTTTACTTACCTCTTACTGTCTATTATCTAGAAGGATTTAGACTGCCTTCTCTTTGCCTTCTCGTGTCCCTAAAATTCATGAAACACGTTTCAGTCTATTGCTACTTGAATTATGTTATTCATCAAATTTTATGTCTCTTTACTATTGATATCTCTTTTACTTGAATAGACTTTACTATTGAATCCGGAATGTCAAACAAAGTTGATTTAGGCTTTCGCGGAATTCAATTTGGGCTTCTGTACTAAAAAGGGCAAAATGGTCATTTTGTAATTTTTTGGGTATTTTTATCTTTTGGGACCTCGTCTTGCTAAACAGACCTCACCATTGATCTTAGGATGTCCGAGATAGTTGAAATACACTATTCACACGTTTAATTTGGACATCGTTACTGGAAAAGGTAAAATGATCATTTATGGTTCTTACTTCTCAGGACCTCTTTTCATAAATCGGACCCTACGGATGAGTTCAGAATGCTCGAAATAGTAAAAATTCACTATTCATTTATTTTAATCGGAGTCCGTTTGACTACTTTTTGACTTGGGGTATTTTCGTAATTTTTCTATTATTTAAATTAATTAAATATATTAATATTTAATTAATATTTTATTCTGGGGGTCAAATCACAATTATTAATAGTTGGGGGGTCAGTTTTTAATTTTCGTAACTTCCTGGGCCAATTTGAATTTCCAATTCTTCTATTCTAAATCAGAATAGCCAAACAGTGGTTAGGCTTCAAAACTGGGATAGGATATCCCTATTCCCAAATCAATTTAAATTTCAATTTCTTATACTAGGAACTAAACACTCCCAAATTGATTTTAAACTTATTAAACTTAAACCAAAACTGCGCCGTTTCGCTCGCCCGTTTGTTTCGGTCGGGTCCCGACCCAATCCGAACCCGGATCCGGTCTCTTTTAACCCGGTAAGCCCCTCGACAATCCGGTCGTCTTCCCCAACACTTCGGTAGGGTTCCGGTGGTGAACAGTCACCTTCTTCGGCGACGGCGATCGGAATTTTGCCATTTTTCAATGGTTTTTAAATGCCATTTCCTTCCTAATCTCATGTAGATCTCATTTCTATTGTTGGTTTTTAATTTAAGGCACTAGATCTTCACGAAATAGGGCAACCTGAATCTCCGGTGAACTGGTTATTTCCTATTTCTCACTCGGTTCTTCACTGTTTTTCACTCCTTTCTTTTCTAACTATCTTCTGCACTAAATAGAATCATTTCTAGGTGGTTTAGGTTAGATTTCATGCATGAAATACTAAGGAAAATCATAGTTACCCGAAACCTGCAACTAGGGTTTTCTTTGTAAGTTTTCAACCAAATTCCTCGATTCTTTTTGCATTAGATTTCTGATTTCATGCTTAACATAACCCTATAATTTAAATGCTACGAATCATCCTAGAAAATTTCAAAACAGAAATAGTTACTCACTTATAATTTTTGATTTTTCTTGGTGTAACACCCTCCTTCCACTTCTGTATCCTTCTTGGTCCACTTCAAGCTTCTTCCTTTGATTTCTTTCCCTTTTGTTTTCTTCCCAATACCCTTCATGTACACATACACACACACACCCCAACCGACACACACTCTCTCTCTCTCTCTCTCTCTCTCTCTCTCTCTCTCTCTCTCTCTCAGTTTCTCCTCCACTTAGAGCCTCCTTCTATGGCCTAGGTTTGATCTCTCTCTGCTAAATGCAATATTGCATTTAAAGCTTGAGAGACTTTGTGTACTCATACATATGTATATATATATATATATAATATATTATATACACACACACACACACACATCACACTTCTGCACTTGGCAGCCCCCTTCACCTTTTTCTTTTCTTTTAATACATATAAACATGCTTTATACTATTATATATATATACATGTATAAATACATATATAATACTTGCATATTTATACATATATACCTATATATACATATTTATATTTATATATATACATATATAAATTTCCGAGCACATATACATACACTAATATATCATAAGCTATGCATGTGTATGTACGGATGCATGCATGGAAATACGTGCATGCACGTATTTCGAGGCATAGTTCTGGGTTGTTCGGTATTAACCATACAACTGATACCATTTTGGTCCTTAAAGTTGCACAGTACATGTGATATCAAATATGGAGCCTAAACAGCTCGGTTACATTTGATGGCACTCTACCCGACCCGATTTACCTCGGTATACGTGCCGACTCGGGTTAGGGTATTACATTATTACCCCTTTAAAAATAAGTTTGTCCCCAAACTTTGTACATACTAGGGTGGAAACATAGCTACAAGAATCAAAACAACTGAGGATACTTGGCGCGTATGTCATCCTCCCGCTCCCAAGTAGCTTCCTCAATCTGATGATGCTTCCACAAAACTTTGACTAAAGGGATAGTCTTGTTCCGTAGAACCTGATCTCGACGGTCTAGAATCTGCACTGGGTGCTCTATATAACTCAGATCCTCCTGGACGTCTAATGGCTCGTGCTCTATTACTTGATCTGCACTCTGTACGCACTTCCTCAACATCGACACGTGGAATACACTGTGTACATGTGATAACTCTGAAGGCAAGGCAAGCTGGTAGGCTACTGGCCCGACCCTCTCCATGATCCTGAAGGGTCCAATGTATCTCGGCCCTAGCTTTCCCTTCTTGCCAAATCTCACCACACCCTTCATGGGTGATACCTTTAAGAACACGTAGTCACCTACTGTAAACTCTAACTCTCGTCGATGAGCATCAGCATAGCTCTTTTGTCGGCTCTGAGTCACTAGTAATCGCTGTCGGATCAGTTGTATCTTTCCTGTAGTCTGTTCCACTATCTCTGGTCCGTAAAGCGTCCTCTCCCCTACCTCTGTCCAGCACAAAGGTGATCGGCACTTCCTGTCGTACAAAGCTTCATACGGCGCCATACCAATACTAGCTTGGAAGCTATTATTGTAAGTGAACTCTACCAGTGGTAACTGATCTTCCTAGCTTCCTTTGAAATCCATGACACAGAACCACAGTAAATCTTCTAGAGTCTGTATCGTCTTCTCTGACTGACCGTCAGTCTCGGGCTGATACGCTGTGCTAAGGGCTGATACGCTGTGCTAAGACTCAGTTCTGTGCCCATGGCTCGCTGTAAATCCCTCCAAAATCCGGATACAAATCATGGATCCCGATCAGAAACAATCGACACTAGGACTCCATGAAGTCTGACTATCTCTCTAATGTATAAGTCTGCTAATCTCTCTAAGGTCTATGTCTTCTTTGTTGCCAAGAAATGAGCTGTCTTGGTCAATCTGTCAACAATGACCCAGATAGAATCACTTCCCTTCGATGTTTTCAGCAACCCTCACACGAAATCTATAGTGATGTGCTCCTACTTCCACTCGGGAATAGGTAGAGACTGTAGAAGTCCTCCGGGCTTCTGATGTTCCACCTTGATTTGCTGACACTTAACACATCGTGCTATGAACTCTGCTATGTCACGCTTCATCCCAGACCACCAATATATGCTTCTGACGTTATGATACATCTTGGTGCTTCCTGGATGCAGGGTAAACCTCGAACTGTGTGCCTCTTGAAGGATCTCCCTTCTCAGCTCTGGCACATCAGGTACACAGATCCTGCCCTGGTAAAATAACATCTCGTCTCTCACTGAAAATTCAGAATCTACGCCTGACTCAGTTTCCTGACGAAGCTTGGAAAGCTTCTCATCTTGAGCCTGTTGCTCTCTGATCCTGTCTACAATCGATAACCCGACTGTGACGTTGGCACAAAATGCCTCAGGGCTAGGTAGTACTACCTCTATCTCCATATCCTCCAAGTCTCGCAGTATCTCTGTCTGGATAGTCAACAAGCAAGCCAAGCTCCTTGATGACTTCCTACTAAGAGCATCAGCTACTACATTCGCCTTCCCTAGGTGGTACTGAATGCTGAGCTCATAGTCTTTGATTAGCTCTAACCAACGGCGCTGTCCTCATGTTGAGCTCCTTCTGTGTAAACAGATATTTGAGGCTCTTGTGATCAGTAAAAATCTCGCACGTGGTCCCATATAAGTAATGCCTCCATATCTTCAAGGCGAAGACAATGGCTGTTAGCTCGAGATCATGTGTCGGGTAGTTCTTCTCATGTGGCCTCAACTAACGTGAAGCATATGCTACTACCTTCCCATTCTGCATCAAGACACATCCCAAGCCTTTTAGTGAGGCATCACTATAAATAACAAATCCCTCAGTTCCCTCTGGCACTGTCAGAATTGGAGCTGTGACTAGTCTGTCCTTAAGCTCTTGGAAGCTCTTTTCTCGCTCCTCTGTCCAGACAAATGGAACATCCTTCCTGGTCAACTGTGTAATTGGCGTAGCTATTTTCGAGAAGTCCTTGACAAACCTTCTGTAATAGCCAGCCAATCCCATAAAACTTCGCACTTCTGTGACACTAGTAGGCCGAGGCCAATCCACGATCGCCTCGATCTTTTGAGAATCTACGGAGATCCCCTCTTTGCTGATCACATGTCCTAGAAATGCTATGCTAGGGAGCCAGAACTCACACTTCTTTAGCTTAGCGTACAATTTCTGCTCCTTTAACTTCAATAGGACTTTTCTCAGATGTACTTCATGTTCCTCCTGGCTCTTAGAATAAACTAAGATGTCGTCTATGAATACGATCACGAAGTCATCCAAATGTGGCTTGAAAACCCTGTTCATCAGATCCATGAATGCAGCAGGGGCATTTGTGACCCCAAACGGCATTACTAAGAACTCATAATGCCCGTAGCGGGTTCGAAAAGCCGTCTTCTCAATATCTGCCGGTCGTACCTTCAGCTGGTGGTACCCGGACCTCAAATCGATCTTAGAGAAGACCTGTGCTCCCTTCAACTGGTCAAAGAGATCATCTACCCTTGGCAGAGGGTATCGGTTCTTGATGGTGACCTTGTTCAGCTCACAGTAGTCAACACATAACCGCATGGTCCCATCTTTCTTCTTCACAAACAACACCGGGGCACCCCACGGTGAAGAACTAGGTCTAATGAATCCTTTCTCTAGCAGATCCTATAACTGGAGCTTTAGCTCTTTTAGCTCTGTCGGTGCCATACGGTAGGGATTTCTAGATATTAGTGAAGTACCTGGCTGTATATCAATACTAAACTCTATCTCTCTATCCACAAGCATCCCTGGCAAGTCATCTAAAAATACCTCGGGGAAATCTCTAACAGTGGGAATCTGATCTAGGGGTGATTGCTGTGGGCGAGTGTCCAAAACACTGCACAAGAACCCATGGCAACCCTTACGCAATAAGCGTCTGGGCTGGATAGAAGATATAAAATAGGGTGGGGTAGCTACACCCGTCCCATCAAACTGGATGCTCAGGCATTCGAGTTTCTGTACACTGACTATCTTGGCTACGCAATTTATAGATACATGATTTGCGGCCAACCAGTCCATCCCAAGTATGACATCAAAACCGTAAATATCTAATGGTATCAGATCGGCTAATAAATGTGAGTCTCCGATTTGAACCTTACATGCTTGATACACAGTGTTGCTACATAGTGATTCTTCTGAAGGCATAGAAATGGTTAACATATAACCTAAGGGTATTGTTTCTATGTTCAGTCTAGTAGCAAATATTGGCGATATAAATGAATGTGTGGAGCCAGTATCAAAGAGTACTCTAGCATGCTGGGAACAAATCTGGAGAGTACCTGCGACCACTGAAGTGGTGGCCTGAGTGTCTCCGGGTGTCAGTGCGAAAACCTTCCCTGAGCGCTGCGGCTCGACTCTCTGTCCACTACCTCGGGGCTGTGCTGCACTCGGGGCTACTGAGGTAGATGGAGTACAAGCCGTACTTCTAACTGACTGGGTCTTCTGGGGGCAGTCGGTCTTGAAATGCCCTTCCTGACCGCATAAATAGCAAGCACGGGAGTTAATCTGGCACTGTCCCTTGTGACGTCTGTGGCAGGTGGGACACTAGACTGCATTCCCACTAGTGGAATTGACCCCTGATGGTTTGGGTCCAGAATTTCGAGGTGCTGATCCTGCTCCTGGTCGAGTGAATGTAGGTCCTATCCCCTTGCCCTGGCTCCCAGTCGGCCCTTTATTCTGACTCCCTGATGGTCTCGAAGTTGGCTGACCCTCTCCTGGCCTCGACACCGTGTTTGCCCTCCTCTTGGCAAACTCCTCGCCACTCTGTTCTATGATCTTTGCAGTGATCAGCACGTCATCATAAGTGGCTAACCGCAGGGGTTTAACCCTGTCTCTAATGTTCCACCGCAGTCCACTTTCAAACTTGCGGGTTCTCTCGTGCTCGTCTTCCAAGACAGCAGGAGCATATCTAATCAACTGTGTGAATCTGGCCTCATATTCCTCTACTGTCATGTTTCCTTGCTGTAAGACATAGAAATCTGTGACTCTCTGATCTCTGGCTTCCTTAGGGAAGTATTTCTGATTAAAGATCACAGTGAATCGATCCCATGTCATCTGAGGCTCTCTTGCCTTCTGCAGTAACCACCACTCGTGAGCTATTCCTCTAAACATGAAAGTAGCAAAGGCCACTTTCTGTTCCTCCGTACAAGCCATGACTTCAAAGATCCTCTCTATCTCGAGCCTCCACTCTTCAGCTAAAGTGGGGCCCTTAGTACCATCGAACGTAGAGGGTCGCAGTCCCTGGAACTGCTTATATAGATGAGTCTAACCCCTCTCGTTCTCCTGACGTACTATGTATATCACAGGTGGTTCCTGTCGCTCTGGTTTAGCTGGAGTGCTAGGACCTGCCTGATTCTGAATAAGTTTTTCCACCATTCTCTCTAACCGTGCTATGTGGGCGTTAGCCTCATCCAATGGTGTGGTAGTGCCAGTGTTCACCATTTTCTGCAATGGTTAGAGATCAGTTTTGTATGTTTAAGAGTTTAATATCACATGTCAATTTCTACCTACTGACTCTACTTGGACATTTGTAATACTAGTACTTTAGTCTATCTCCCATGAACCACTGTGTTACCTAGGATGCTCTGATACCAAACTGTCACGACCCGGGACCCACCCCATGCGTATCTCGTGTCGCGTACCCGATCCGACGCTGCTTGTCGAACCAAGGGTCTCAACTTGTTACACAATTAGTGCTACTAACATGCAACAATTTAAGATACGGAACTAAATAATTATAAGTTGCATGTGATACATATAATGTTTACAAAAGTGCGGAATACAAAATTACTTAATACAACTGTTCATCCCCAAGACGTGGATAACATGGGAGGGCTATAAGACTGTTTGTACTAAGTATTACATTGCAACTTCAAAAATAAATGTCCACCTTCTAGCTGTCAGACTCTACGGTCTGTTCTCGTGATTTGTGCCTGCAAAATGGTGTGTAGTATCTGATGAGCTATGAAAACTCAATAAGTAGTCCTTTACTCTGCCATGTGTACAAGGGTATAAAGAATGCTAGCCAGTTAATAAATATATAACCCAATATCAGGTGATGGAAGTCAAATGATAAGGAAATGAAACTGCTATGCTAACATTGTCACACTGCTACAGTCATGAGCTATATCAAGTATGAAATATAAGCACTGTACTGGAAGCTGTAAAATCTCATTATCATTTAATAACAATATAACATGACCAAACTATGAATATCGACAAGAAAAGATAGTGATATCAACTAAAACTGAAATGCACTGGTGGGGCCCGGCTACCCCCTGAGCTAGTATTCAGATCCGCTCGGGCTGTATGAATACTGCTCTGTGTACACTGTAACTGTACGTCCCATGCCTCGCATACCGACGTAGTAAATGTTCCACTCGGAACCTGGACCCGAAGGTCATAATAGCATCAGATGGAAATGTGACTGAGCACAATTCCGGCACTAATAACATATCAGGATCACGCTATATTCCACGAAGAGTATGGTGGAATCATAACTGGTTCTACGCAATCTGACGTAACAATAGTTTTTGAGGCTATGGTTACTAGACTACTTCGAATAAAACTATCTGGCCCTTGTGGCCCTAGGTACAATGTACATAAAGAAATCTGTGCACAAGTGTACAATCATGATCGAGATATATATAGAAGTCAATAATTGTCTCTCACATGATAGGGCAATATCAATGTGGCTAAATAAAACTGGTATGTATATACGGAGTACAATAGGCAATATAATACAAGAACGATGACATGGCTATGAAATGTAACACATGCAGGGATCGGATTTTTCTTACCTCTTACTGTCTATGATTTAGAAGGATTTAGACTGCCTTCTCTTTGCCTTTTCGTGTCCCTAAAATTCATGAAACACGTTTCAGTCTATTGCTACTTGAATTATGTTATTCATCAAATTTTATGTCTCTTTACTATTGATATCTCTTTTACTTGAATAGACTTTACTATTGAATCCGGAATGTCAAACAAAGTTGATTTAGGCTTTCGCGGAATTCAATTTGGGCTTCTGTACTAAAAAGGGCAAAATGGTCATTTTGTAATTTTTCAGGTATTTTTATCTTTTGAGACCTCGTCTTGCTAAACGGACCTCACCATTGATCTTAGGATGTCTGAGATAGTTGAAATACACTATTCACACGTTTAATTTGGACATCGTTACTGGAAAGGGTAAAATGGTCATTTATACATTTATGGTTCTTACTTCTTGGGACCTCTTTTCTTAAATCGGACCCTACGGATGAGTCCAGAATGCTCGAAATAGTAAAAATTCGCTATTCATTTATTTTAATCGGAGTCCGTTTGACTACTTTTTGACTTGGAGTATTTTCGTAATTTTTCTATTATTTAAATTAATTAAATATATTAATATTTTATTAATATTTTATTCTGGGGGTCAAATCACAATTATTAATAGTTGGGGGGTCAGTTTGTAATTTTCGTAACTTCTTGGGCCAATTTGAATTTCCAATTCTTCTATTCTAAATCAGAATAGCCAAACAGTGGTTAGGCTTCAAAACTGGGATAGGATATCCCTAATCCCAAATCAATTTAAATTTCAATTTCTTATACTAGGAACCAAACACTCCCAAATTGATTTTAAACTTATTAAACTTAAACCAAAACTGCGCCGTTTCGCTCGCCCATTTATTTCGGTCGGGTCCCGACCTGATCCGAACCCGGATCTGGTCTCTTTTAACCCGGTAAGCCCCTCGACAATCCGGTCGTCTTCCCCAACACTCCGGTAGGGTTCCGGTGGTGAACAGTCACCTCCTCCGGCGACGGCGACCAGAATTTTGCCATTTTTCAATGGTTTTTAAATGCCATTTCCTTCCTAATCTCATGTAGATCTCATTTCTATTGTTGGTTTTTAATTTAAGGCACTAGATCTTCATGAAATAGGGCAACCTGAATCTCCGGTGAACTGGTTATTTCCTATTTCTCACTCGGTTCTTCACTGTTTTTCGCTCCTTTCTTTTCTAACTATCTTCTGCACTAAATAGAATCATTTCTAGGTGGTTTAGGTTAGATTTCATGCATGAAATACTAAGGAAAATCATAGTTACCCGAAACCTGCAACTAGGGTTTTCTTTGTAAGTTTTCAACCAAATTCCTCGATTCTTTTTGCATTAAATTTCTGATTTCATGCTTGACATAACCCTATAATTTAAATGCTACGAATCATGCTAGAAAATTTCAAAACAGAAACAATTACTCACTTATAATTTCTGATTTTTCTTGGTGTAACACCCTCCTTCCACTTCTGTATCCTTCTTGGTCCACTTCTAGCTTCTTCCTTTGATTTCTTTCCCTTTTGTTTTCTTCCCAATACCCTTCATACACACACACACACACCCCCACCGACACTTTCTCTCTCTCTCTCTCTCTCAATCTCTCTCTCGGTTTCTCCTCCACCTAGAGCCTCCTTCTATGGCCCAGGTCTAATCTCTCTCTGCCAAATGCAATATTGCATTTAAAGCTTGAGAGACTTTGTGTACTCATACATATGTGTATATATATATATATATAATATATTATATATATACACACACACATCGCACTAACCGACACACACACACATCACACTTCTGCACTTGGCAGCCCCTTTCACCTTTTTCTTTTCTTTGTTTCTTTTCTTTTCTTTTAATACATATATACATGCTTTATACTATTATATATATATATACATGTATAAATACATATATAATACTTGCATATTTATACATATATACCTATATATATATATATTTATATTTATATATGTACATATATATAAATTTCCGAGCACATATACATACACTAATATATCATAAGCTATGCATGTGTATGTACGGATGCATGCATGGAAATACGTGCATGCACGCATTTCGAGGCATAGTTCTGGGTTGTTCGGTATTAACCGTACAACTGATACCATTTTGGTCCTTAAAGTTGCACAGTACATGTGATATCAAATATGGAACCTAAACAGCTCGGTTACATTTGATGGCACTCTACCCGACCCGGTTTACCTCGGTAAACGTGTCGACTCCGGTCAGGGTATTACACTAGAGGTACACTTTATTTTCATGCTCATTATTTGGCTTTCATTACAGTCTTTCAATTCAGTTTATTGACTTAAGCATCGGAGCGGCTACCGCCGGAGCCAACCCGTTGGTCCTCTGATCTTCTTTTTGAGTATTTCACAAGGAGCCGAGCTTGGAGCATACGTGGGCCAAAAAGTGCAGCATCAGTTTGGCGCCGTCTGTGGGAAACGACAATCACCAAGTGCTCTACTAATTCAAAACCCATTCTCCTTTTATCAAAGGGTTATGGCTCCCAATCTTTGACCTAGGAAGAATACTCAGAATCCTCAGAACCCTCAACCTCAATTGCCTACCGGACGAGGAAGAGGACGAGTGAATGATCCAGAACAACAAGAGCTTGTCGAAACCAGGCGGCAGAACCAGTTGTTGCAAGAACAGCTTCTGACCATGTCTAGAACTCTAGCGATGTTTACCCAGAATCATGAAGCTAATCCTCAGAATCCACCCGTCAAGACAAGCACTCAAGAGGCACAGCCTCCTACTACCGTCCACACTCATGGAGACCTCCAGCCATCAACAGCCGCCGGCAGAGGGGTACCAGCTTTTATCCCAGAAGTCCATTACCGAAGCACCACTAGGGTTCCAATTCTTGGGGCTTCAGAAGCGAACCCTGCACCGCAAGAGTCTCAACCTCAAGGGGCTCTTGCACCTTTAGCCCAGGAAAATCAGAACAACCCAGTAACGGGCCGAGATCATCCTTCCCATATAGGCCTTGAAGCTGTAAAGCCTGACTCGCAGCAGCTTATCTTGCTAAGGGGATCAATAAGAGTTGAGGAAGTTGCTAAATCAATAGGCCGCACCATTGTTATAAAGGGTGCTCAAAACCCCCCAGAACAAGACGAATTGGCCAGGTTGCTCGGCAGGTTTGCCACCCCATTCACTAATGTTATCATAGCTAAGGAGAGACCCAAGAAATTCGTCATCCCAAAATTTATCCCTTATGATGGGTCAGGGGATCCAGGGGACCACCTCTCCCACTACCAGCATACAATGGCCCTACATGGCACTTCCGACGCTTTTTTATGCAAAACATTCGTGACCAGCCTCAACGGCACTGCTCTGAAGTGGTTCCGCCACCTCCCGCCGAACTCAGTTACTAGTTTCTATGAGCTAGGCAGAAGATTCCTGGACAGATTCATGACCAGTAGGAGGTTGAGAAAGGGTCCCGAATTTTTGTTGAACATAAAGCAAACAAGGGAAGAGTCACTCAGGGGGTATATTGCGCGTTTTAACACTGAACTCACTGAGGTTACAGATTACAGCCCCACTTTTCTTGTAGCTGCTTTGGCCTCTGGTTTTGCACAAGAGACTTCAGGGACTCCTTGACCAAAAATCCCCCTGTAGATATGGCAGCACTCATGGACCGAGCAAGGAAATACATTAACTTGGAAGAGGCCAAAGACACTTCTAGAAAGATCAAGGAACAAGCTCAGAAAGACGATCAGAAGAAAGACGGTTAGAGGAAGGACGACCAAGGGAAGGACCCTAGCTCAGCTAGGAAGAGAGCCAGAAGCCTAGAGAAAAGAGGAGTACCCAGAACTTCCTATAATTATGGGCTAAGAGAGTTCAATAACTTTACCCCTCTAAATACCTCTCCATACAACATATTAAAGCAAGTAAGATCTTGAGAGAACCTGAGATGGCCAGAGCCTTTGAAAGGTGACCCCAACTACCGAGATTAAACCAAGTATTGTGATTTTCACGAAGACCGCGGGCATACAACTAACACCTGTAAAGCTCTCAAACATGAGATTGAGCAGCTAATTAGGAGAGGACGACTACAGGAGTTCATCAAGCAGGACGGAGGGCAAAACCCCCGTGATGAGCGACCCCAACAAAGGAAGACTGACCAGAGGCGGGAACAAAGGGAAGGACGGAACGAGCCCCCACGGCAGAACAACCAAGTGATCTCTGTCCTACACGCAGATTCCCTTACAGCAGGGACTTCTAACAGATCGAGGAAGCGTTATGCTCGGGAGGCCAGGTCTACTCCCAACATCATACAGGTTTCTAACGTGGAGAAAAGGTTAAAGCCTGTACCAGAAATCCAGTTTACGGATCAAGACCTTACAGGAGTACATTGTCGTCACAGTGACGCCCTGGTCTTCTCCCTCAAGATCGCCAACTTTAAGATCCGAAGAGTCCTTGTGGACATTAGGAGCTCGACTAACGTTCTGTTCAATGACCCTTTCAAGTAGATGAAGCTCAACCCCAGTGACATTAAGCCCACTGGTATAATCATGGCAGGTTTTGATGGGAACCTCAACACTCTACTGGGAAGGATCGATTTGGCTATCACTGCAAGAGAAGGGGACGGACAGAAAACCATAGTAACTGAATACATGGTCCTAAAGGTCAAATCTCTCTACAATGTCATAATTGGGAGGCCCTGGCTACATGAGATGGGGGCAGTCACATCAACCTTCCACCAATGCTTGAAGTACGTCCACAATCAGATTGTCTACTCTATCAGAGGATGCCAACCGACCTCCCGAGAATGCCATGTTCTCGCGCTTAAGGCCAAGGCCCCCAAATAGCAATTACTGCATGCCCGTGAATGCGGGGATCCAATCCACTCTTGCTATCACGAGGCAGAAGACTGTCCCTCCAAGATTGATGAGCCACTAAGTCTTAGAGGAAGGGATAGTAGGGCCAAGCCCATAGGGGAACCTATTAAAGTCCTGGTCAGCTCAGAAGACCAGGGGCGTTACCTGCAGATAGGCTCTGACCTGACACTTACCGAGCAGGATGAGTTGATCAAATTCTTAAAGAAAAACCTCTCCGTGTTCACCTGGGAAACAAGGGATATGGAAAGAATAGATCCCGACCTCATCACACACAAACTGATGGTGGATTTAGACCATCCACTAGTAACATAGAAGAGAAGGCCACTCGCTCCAGAACAGCATCAGGTCATAGACGATGAAGTCCAAAGGCTGCTCAATGCCAACATGATACGAGAGGTATTCTATCCTGACTGGCTGGCCAACACTGTTCTGGTCAAGAAAAAGAATGGCAAGTGGAGAGTCTGCGTCGACTATACAGACCTCAACAAGGCATGCCCCAAAGATAGCTGTCCTCTTCCGAGGATAGATCAGGTAGTCGATGCTACTGCAGGACACGAGCTTCTGAGCTTCATGGATGCCTATTCCGGGTATAATCAAATACAGATGCATCCTCTTGACCAGGAGAAAACATCATTCATAACCAAACGAGGTCTCTATTGCTATAGAGTGATGTCGTTCGGACTAAAAAATGCTGGGGCCACATACCAGCGTCTGGTTAACAAGATGTTCAGCCCCTTAATCGACAGTACTATAGAGGTCTACATTGATGATATGCTGGTCAAAAGCCTACGGAAGATAAGTCATCTCCAACACCTGGCTCAAATGTTTGATATCCTTAGGCAGTACAAGATGAAGCTCAATCCCTCGAAATGCACCTTTGGTGTAACAAAGGGAAAATTCTTGGGGTACATAGTCTCTCAGAGAGGTATAGAGGCGGACCCAACCCAAATTGGGGCCCTGATCGGACTAGAGTCTCCAAGGACCAAGAAAGACATTTAGGCTCTGAATGGCAAAATAGCAGCTCTGAGCAGATTTATTTCCAAATCCACTAATCGTTGTCTACCATTCTTCAAAGCTTTGAAAGGTAACAAATCTCTACAATGGACTGATGAATGTGAAAAATCCTTTCAGGAACTGAAGAAGTACTTAGCCTCACCTGAGCTCTTGTCAAAGCCAATCCAAGGAAAAAAGTTACTTCTCTACCTTGCAGTCTTTGAGAACGCTGTCAGTTCTATACTAGTCAGGCAGGACAGGAGCGTGCAGAGGCCCATCTTTTATGTCAGCAAAGCACTGTTAGACATAGAGAAGAGGTACCCCGAGATTAAGAAACTAGCCCTTTTACTTATAGTATCTGTACGAAAGCTCAGACCTTACTTTCAAGCTCATCCTATAGAAATTCCAACTGCTTATCCCTTAAAGTCAGTACTGAGGAAGCCAAAGGTATCAGGACGATTAGTCAAATGGTCAGTGGAACTTGAGGAGTTCGATATATCTTATGTTCTACAGATCTCAATCAAAGTGCAGGCCTTGGCAGACGTCGTTGCCGAATTCACCCCAGCACTATTGGACAGAGCACAACTTTGTGAAAATTTGGGGGCTTGGCAGTTATACACTGACGGGTCGTCTACTGACCGAGGTGCTGGTGTTGGACTGGTACTGCATTCCCCTGATGGGCTCATAACCAAAAGGGCAATTAGCCTAGGGTTCAGAGCCTCTAATAACGAAGCAGAGTATGAGGCCCTTATTTTAGGGATGAAGCTAGCACAAGAATGCGAGGTTCAGAGCCTCAAAGTATTCTCTGACTCCCAATTAGTGGTCAGCCAAGTTCAAGGGGAGTATGCTGTCAAGAATGAAAGGATGCTTCGGTATTCAGAACTGGTCAACCTGTTGGAGCACGCCTTCCGAGCTTTCTCGATCCAAAAAGTAGAAAGGGGTCAGAACGGCAGAGCTGGTGCCTTGGCGAACATGTCATCCCATATGAAGTCAGAAACAGACTCAACAATAAAATTCTCCCACCAGCCAAGGCCTAGCATCGAAGAAGTCCAGGTCGCCCAAATTACAGAACAGCCTCAAAACTGGATGACTCCTATACTCTAGTACTTAGAAGAAGGGCTCCTCCCAGAGGACAAGAAGAAAGCAAAAAGAATTCGCATTAGAGCGGCTCGGTACCTTGTCATGAACGGAAGGCTCTACCGAAGGTCTTATTCTCAACCATTGTTAAAATGCTTGGCTCTAGAAGAATCTCAATACGTTCTGGCAGAAATTCATAAAGGAATATGCGAAAATCATAATGGAGGCAGAACCATAGCACACTGAGCTCTGACACAAGGCTACTACTGGCCCGGAATGCTAAGGGAAGCAAAAGAGTATGCTCAAAAGTGTGATAAATGCCAAAGATTCGCCCCCTACCAGCGTCAGCCCCATCATGAACTCATCCCTATCACAAGCCCATGGCCCTTTGCACAATGGGGAATGGACATCATAGGCCCGTTGCCTAAAGCCACACTGAACAAGAGATACCTATTGGTCGCTATCGACTACTTCTCAAAATGGGCCAAAACAGAGCCACTAACACACATTACAGAGAAGGAAGTCAAAAGTTTCACTTGGAAAAATATAATCTGCAGGTTCGGCATACCTCGTGTGATCGTCTCAAACAACGGCATACAATTTTTCGGTAAAACATTCAAAAAGTTTTGATAAGACTTGAATATCAATCAACACTTCTCCTCACCTGGTCATCCTCAGGCCAATGGGCAAGCGGAGGTCACTAACCGAACAATCCTAGATGCTCTCAAGAAGAGGCTAGAAGGAGCTAAGGGAAAGTGGGTTAAAGAACTCCCTGGTGCACTCTGGGCCTACAGAACAACTAGGAGAACTACGACATCAGAAACTCCCTTCTCACTCGCCTACGGCACGGAAGCAGTGATCCCTGTTGAGATTGGCATGCCTACCCTAAGGACTGAAGCTTTCAACGAGGAGACCAATGACCAACAACTCGTAGAAAACTTGGACTTGCTCGAAGAAAGAAGAGAGCAAGCCGTGGTCAGAATGGAAGCGTATCAACACAGGATGGTTAGTCGCTCAAAACTTGGTTAGTTAAGCTCAGGTTTAGCTCTGAGTGGTCAAAATGACTGATTTCTACAAGTCTTTCTGTTCGGTGATTAAAGCTCTGGTTGGTTAGTTGCTATATTAACTACCTTCCTTATTATTCAAAGCAAGTCCATGATTCGAAACCCCTCCAATGTCAAGAGACTAGCTCAGTTGCTTATTGTTACGCTTTGATTCAAAATCATTACAAGTCATGAAGTTCAGGAGTCAGCCCATCATCAGTGGCCGACCAAAGAATAATGTTTTAGACCCCG
Organism: Nyssa sinensis; assembly: GCA_008638375.1. Lineage (NCBI taxonomy): Eukaryota > Viridiplantae > Streptophyta > Magnoliopsida > Cornales > Nyssaceae > Nyssa > Nyssa sinensis. The sequence continues at coordinate 23,814,853 of CM018034.1, forward strand.
AACAGGTTTACTTATGTTAAAAGGCAAGTTTTAAGGGCCGAAACCCATTTACACACTACAGAACATTGGTACTTCAGACAATACTTGATCAAACCACAAAGTTTGCAAATGTTCAAAGAAAAAAGAAGGCAAAAACTCTAAAAAAAAGATATTATCATTAAAATGGGTGCTCGGTTACAAAAGAGAAGCAGAACTACAAAAAGTTTTTCCTAAACTAAAGGGCTTGCAGACCCGTCATCCTCATCACCATCATCATCCTCATCATCATCATCGTTTCCCGACAGGTCGATATCTTGGAATTTGACGAGGAGCTTGGATTTGAAGTTATCATAACCGAGCTGTGCAATTTTGTCACCCATCTTCTCCAGCTCGGTCTTCAGCCTGGCCTCGGTCTCAACCTTGGCCTCATCAACCTTCAGAGCAACAGAGGCCTGAAGAGCACAGTTCTCCTCCTTCAGCTTGTTCAGCTCTTGAAGGAGGGATTCCCGTTTAGATCGGAAAGAATCCCTCTCAAACTTAATGGAATCCCTCTCGGACTCCATAATGGAGAGGGAATTCCTCACTTCCTTGAGCTCGTCCTCGGCCGTAGTAGCTTGGGATTGAGCCGTGCCGAGTTAAAGCCAAACCTCATCCAGCTCGTCCTCTAGCCTCTCCAAGGCCTGAAGATCCACCGTGGGCTCCATCATGGCTGCCAAATTGTGCAAGGTCTGCAAAACAGAAGAAGAGCCAAATCAGGTAAATGAAAAAGAAAACAAAATACCAAGGAAGAGAGAGCGGTCGTTACCTTCAGATGAGCGCTCATGGTGCCAACAACCGTCCTTTCAGTACCTTTCCTGGTACTGCAGGAAGGAGAATCCTTTCGTGGGGCATCCGCCCAAAATTCTTCAATGGCCTGATGGACGGCCCTATACCCATCTGGCATCTGGTCCAGTCTGATGGCCACTTTCGCCTTGCCCTTCGTCTGAGCTTTTTGGGCCGGGGAAGGGACAAGCCTAGAATTCGCCACGCCCTTCTGGGGCGATGGAGAGGTAGGCTCCCTGATCACCACGCCTCTCTGGGGTGGCGTAGGGGAAGGAGATGCAGAGAGGACCGCCCCTTTCTTGGGGGGTGTAGTAGAAGGAGGGGCGGTCGTGGTCATCTTTTTCCTCTTCGACGAGGACGCAGCAGGAGGGGGAAGATTCGCCACCCTCTTCTTCTTTGCCGAACCCCATTTACTGACAACAGACTGCAACACCTCGTCAACAACATTCTTGTCTTTTGAGACCATCGTATCGTTCGAGTGAAAGATAGCTCTGTAGTCTCTGTTTGAGGTCTGAAGGAGCTTCTTGTATTGCTCTTTAAGGGCAGGAGTGAAAGGCAGCCTCCTCTTGATGTTCTTATCTACACAAAGAAGATCGGAACAACAGTTAGTCAAAAATACAAAGGTAGGGGCAATAGCAGAGCAAAGATTACAAAAGAAAATAGGGTCTCACCCATAAACCCGGTGCTCCGGGGGAATGTAGAAATTTGATCCTCAGGGTCGGCCACCTCCCATTCTCCACTAACAAAGAAATACCGATCTTTCCAAGATTTTTTGGAGGACGGTACAAAGGATAGAGGTCGGAAACCCTGGTCGAACGACATGTAATAAAGGCCCTCCAACTTCATGTACTTAAGATCCATTTTACTACGAATCAAGTCTAAGGAGACCTCGACGTCGTTCAAACGACCTAAAACCATAAACCCTAATAGGTGTCTCCAACTATTCAAAAACAGGTCGGCAGGGCAAAGATTAAACCAACAAAAGAATTCCCTAAGCAATTTAGGGAAAGGAAGGCGTAACCCCATCTCAATCCAGGCGGTATAAACACATATCTCACCTTCCCTAATATCTCAAGGACAATCTATGTCATCAGGAGCCCTAAAGGAAATATTCGAAGGAAAATCAAATTTCTTCCTTATATTGTCCAACCAGGAAGAAGCTACGATACTCTGTCACTCTTCCCCTTGAGAAGATCGATCAGAGACCTCACCCTCTCTATCTCTAGACTCAGAAAGGGCATCTACAATCCTGACTTCGGGACTAAAACGGGTCTCTTCCGACCCAGTCCCCAAAGAACTACTACCCTAACAAGGGTCTGTGACAAAGAATAAGCCTCTGGAAGACTCCCTGAACCATCGCCAACACCAGAGGATGCAGTGGAGGTCGACATTTCAAAAATAACCAGAAAAGAAGAAGAAAGGTAGTGAAAAAATGAATGAAGAGACCGTGACCGAACCTGGATAGAGGAAAAGCTTCGAACGAATGGTACTCCACACGGTCTAGCTTGCTGGTTCAATAATGGCAGAATGTATTATCTCCTCCAAACATGAAAAGGCAATAAAAGAATCGTACAAAGCTCCTTTCCTCTTTTATATACATTTAGAAAATAATGCCCACAAAGGCGAACCGTCGTGACAGTGGCAAAGCAATGATGGCTTTAGAAGCCCAAAAATCGACTGCGCAATAAATAATGTACCAACAGTCGTCTCGAAAAATGAGATGGCAAAACGCATAACTTTTCGGGGACTCATAAACCTTAGTTACGCCACGAGCACAAACTAAGGCTTGGGGGGAGTAATTGATATACCACAATGTGACAAACCAATCACCACTTAACACGTGTAACTACAAGATCGGCTGCCCAGCTCATGCTCGGCCATTCGGAGTAGACCCACAAAGGCCGAGCACATATCATCAGAACAGGTCTACTCTTCTGCAAAGCTTACAAGTCTGAACACAAGCCTTCACTGCAATACATTAATAATCAGACCTCATTACTACCTTAATATAAGCCGAGCAGAGAATAAGGAAACAATCTTCTACATGGAAACTACCACTCATGGTTATCTCTATTTGATACAACATCCTACAAGGTAACTACTATCTCCGATGGTGATATCCCTACTTTCATGGCTCCGAATCCTAATCAACTTAGGAATGCCACTACCTATAAATCAAGCCCTAGAGGTACGCTTTATTTTCATGCTCATTATTTGGCTTTCATTACAGTCTTTCAATTCAGTTTATTGACTTAAGCATCGGAGCGACTACTGCCGGAACCAACCCGGTGGTCCTTTGATCTTCTTTTTGAGTATTTCACAGGGAGCCGAGCTTGGAGCATACGTGGGCCAAAAAGTGCAGCATCGAATTTTATTTTGTCCTTTACTTAAATTTGGTAGAGCAGCAACACTTACTTCCTTATGATACAAACCATCTCTCTTGCAATTATCAGGCAATCAAGTTTAAATAGGTGGGACATAAAGGCCTAAACACATTAGGTGCCTCGATCTTGACCAAATCCAAGTGCTTTTTGAGGAGGTGCATGTACACAATCCACTCTCCATCTCTGCTCGTACTAGTCATCGGCATTACATATCCAGTCTGGCTGCCCCACGGAAAATGGTAAGATCCAAAAGTTGGTTAACCCCATCCAAAGTCTAACCTCGACACCGGAAAGCGTTGCCCTGATGACACAACCACCACTGCTTCATCGTTGCTGCCTTTGCAGTACACCTTCACTATTGCCTTGTCTGGACGATGCAACTCAACCCAATCAATTAGCCCTAGGAAATGCTACTCCTTGGTGGCGCCCTCTAAAAATGCATGGACATCGTCTGCAACCAGGCTAAGTGGCATTGCCTTGAGCTCACCAACACTTGCTTCACTATATGGAATGGAAAGAACGTTTCCAAAGTAGTTTTGCATACACAAATTAGCTGTGTCTCCTCTGCCTCTTAACCTTTCTCGACCGTCAACCACGATTCCTAACTTACATTTCGTGCTGCAATCACTGCCGGCTTCGGCTATCAACTTCCACAAGAAGGCACTAAAAGTTACAAGTTTGCTTCTCCTTCCGTTGGAGCTGGCCTGCGATTGAAGTTGGTCGATTACCTCTGCTTGGACGTAGTAGATGCGGCTGATGAGATGATCATGATCGTCATGAGAGGGCTCGGGATTTTTTGGTGGTGGCAGTGACTTGATGAATACATACGTATTGTCAATGGATGAATGATAGTGAGTAGGGTGTCGTGGAGTGAGCAGAGAGCGCTTGAGAGTTGGGACATGAGAGGACGGTGCCTTTCCTTGAGCGATCCCAGCCCATGCAACTAAGAACATGTCGGCTGAGTGGGCATCCGCCACTCGGTGATCAAATGTGCATCCAATCACCAGCCCACCACATTTCAGCTCGGTTACCGGTTACACCAACTTCATCCATTATATATGTATTTAACCAACCTGAACTCGATTATTTATTTCATATTTTATATACAATTTTTTTAATAAATTATTATATTTTTTATTTTAATTATACACAAACTCTAATAATTTTTAAAATTTCTCCTTCTAAAAAAATAAAAAATTATTAAAATAATTCATTCAACGTAATTTAATTTTGAAAAAATGTTAAATGTCAACAAATTTTTAAAATTTAAATAGTAATTATTGTAAGAAAATCTTATAAATCTAATGATGAATAACTAATGTATAAAAAATATAATATATAAAATATTAAATTCGTGTTTATTTTTCAAAGTATCAATTTAAGTCCAACCCTAATTTAAATTAGGTTTAAATTCATTTACCCAATTTCAACCTAAAATATGAAAAGTAAAACGCGAATCCTAAAAAATTTGAACCGAGTTCGAGTTCGAGTTCATCCGCCTAAGTTGCATCTCTACCTACATGTGTTTGGATTCTCTGGAAATTAGAAAACGCTTTGTATCTTCAATTTCTTTCCTCACCGTCTCATGTGACTTCATTCAGTGTATTTGAGTCCACATAATGTCACAGATTCTATCCCATTTCACTCACTTTTTTTGAAAAAATACTCAATTCAATTCCAAATCAAGTCAGAGAAATTTCATTCTATTTAAAAACGTGACTTAATCATAATTAGTCATATATGTAATACAAATATATTCTTTTAACTTTATTTAATTTTTTTAATTTAAATTAAATAACCACATCATATTTATATAAGTGCATATATTAAAAATTAAAATTGTGACACAAATGTAGACAAGAAGAGCTTACTATTGTCATTTCAAAAATCAAATATCAAAATAAATTAGTAAAAGTCTTATAAATTTTTATATTAAAAAATTTAGAAAAAAAGGGACTTAGTGCGTATCATTTAAACTCGACTTGTATTAAGAAATTTGCATAAATAATGTTGTAACATTAGTGGTATCATTTTAAATAAATGAATGCTGGTTTATTGGTTGTGTTTTATCAAATCATGTGTCAATGATATTTTTTAATTAATAGATGTATTTGGTTTTATTATTAAATTTTAAGTAAAAATTATAATAAATAATATCATCTAATTAATAATTAAACTAATCTGATGTATTTAATATTTCTCTTAAAAAAATAATCATCAAATTAGTTTATATTTTAAATTTATCATTGACACGTCATGCTAGATCAGAATTGTAATTTAAATTTTATTTATAAATCATTTTTAAGCGAAAAAAAAAAAGTTGTGGCCTTTGGACAAAGCCTTTCATGACAATTTTTCCCATTGAGGAAATTTTTTTTTAAGTGTTAGAAGTTTGAAAACTTAAGGGTTGACAATATTAAATGGCCTCTTTGGCTGGCACTACGAATTAAATAGTTTCATTCACTCGTGAGGTCGAAATTTATTTATTTTTAGGGACAATTCATACATAATATTGTCTCAGTTTTAATTGAATCTCTCGCTAATGGACGATAAGATTGGTCTTCTTGAATTAGTTGGCCAAACCAAGTTATAAAAAAAAATAGTTTCATTCACTTTTACAAAGTACTTTTAACGTAAAAGATCATTGTTTTGAGTGGATCTATTTTGGAAAAAAGATTGTCACATTTAAAATCATGACTGATGATTTCAAGAAAAATCTAAAATGGACCCTGTAAAGAAATATGAAAAAATTTTCTATTTTTGTTAATTACTTGATTCAAGATGATAATTTTTTATTGGGTAAATTACATTAGCATCTATTGAAGGTTTTTAACAATTACAAAGACATTCTTTAAGATTTTAGAAATGATACTAACTTCTTTTATTTTTATTGATAAATTATAAAGACCCTTCCTATAGTCTTAGTTTTTTTTTTCAAAATGACAAAAATGTCCATTTCATGGTTTTTTTTTTTTTTTTTTTTAGCATTTTTAAAAATTTGACCAATTTTTTCTAACATTTTTTTTTTAATTTTCAAATAAATATTAATTAAAATTTTCTTTGACTAAAAAATATAAGTTTTTTATTTTTATTTTTTTTTATAAAATGAAAAAAAAAATCTATAGAAAATTGTTAGAAAAAAATACACTACAAAAAAACACAGTTTTTGCGACGTCACTTATTAGCGACGCACGAAAATCGTTGCTAACAGCTATTTTTTGCGATGCTCAACCATCTGTCGCGAATGGGAGAAAAAAGTAAAAAAAAAAAAATTGATGAACAACGCGAAATTATTTGCGACGCACCCTACACCATTGGCGACGCACACAGGCGTCGCTAATACTGGCGACGTGCACATGGCCGTCGCAAATAGTGAGGTGGACAAAAAACGGCGGCGTTTTCCATACAATTAGCGATGCACAAGGATTATTAGTGACGCACGGTGTGTGTCGCTAATAAACCCCTATAAATCATCCCCTGTCGTTCTCAAATCAATTTGCGCTCTCATCAGTTTCGCATTTGGTCTCTCTTTCTCTCCAACACGATCTCCGATTTCCATAACTGCACAAATCAGAAGCTTGGTTTGGATCGGTCGATTGTCTCCGATCTCTTGCTCTTTCGCCGTTGCTCAGTTTCTCTGTCTAGATAGATCGATCTTCGATCTCTCTCTCTCTCACCACTTCAACGAGTTTGAGACAATCAGGTTTGGGTTTGTTTTAAAGTTGTTTATTTTTCTTCTTCTTGTAATATATGATTTTTGGGAATAGCTGGGTCTGCTGATTTTTGGGAAATTTCGTCTAACTTGCCAACTGCTCTGTTATAAATCCCTTATTTTCTTCGTTTGGCTCCTTTTTGGATGGGGTTTTGTCTAACTAGAGAATGAGTTGTTGGGTGGCTGCACTTATCAAACAAAAAACAAAATTGTTGGGTGGGTGCACAAACTTACTGAAAATATACTCTTATTTTTAGATATACAGTGTTTAAGCAGTTCTATTGTCTGTGAAGTGGCTTCTATCTCTTTTGGTTATATTCAATTTGTGGAAATTAATACTTTGTTAGATCTGTTTTGAAAAATAACATTTGAAAGAAAAAACATTCATGTTTAAGGATTTCTCTGAATTTTGATGGGTATTTGTGGAGCTTGAGCCATCTTTTGTTATTTTCTTGTTACATGCGATTGCTTGTTATCTTTAAAGAAAAGGTCATGATGCTTATGCCTTATGCATAGTCTCATGTGCTTGAAAAATTTTGTTGCTATTAACACCTCCCAAGACCATGGTAATGGATTGCTTAATTATTTTGCATGTTTATAAATGGGGAAGGAAATTGAATGATTGAAATCCTATCATTTCTTATCCTCTTCATCAGGAAATTCTATCCAACTTGCCAACTGCTCTGTTATAAATCCCTTATTTTCTGTACTATAGTATAGTCTTTGAATTAGATTGTGGCCTGTATTTAGACATCATGATACTTGCTGCTTTGAGTCCTTGGCATCTGCATTTTGCATGGACAAATGACTTGTTTCAAATTATTTTTTTGTAGATATGTTACTACCTTTGGAACGAGTGTAAGCATGTTTTGATTTAGTGTAACTTCTAAATCACTTAAAAAATTGGGAAATCTAAAGAAGTTAACAAAATTTAATTGGCATTTCAATAATCTTTAAAGAATGTTATGCACAATCAGCATACTTCACAATGAATAACAAGGTTTAAGTGAAACATGTTCCGATGGGTGGATTGCAAATTGATAATGATGATGTAGTTGCCTAGGGGTTTGTTGTTTGATTGTGATGCCATCTCAGTGTCAATGATACCTTTGAAAGAGAGTACTTTGTTGAAGTGTCAATTTTTATTTGTTGGACAGTTTATTGCTGCAGCTGTGCTTAAGTATTCTTTGTTAGTTTGTTATCAAGTTGTTGCTTTCATTTTTGTACTTGTGGGAATTGTTGTTTCACACCCTTATGTTAAAGTAGCTATTGGTTATTAATTGAAATAAATGTAGTAGTGGGCCCATGGCTACAAAAGGATTAGTATTGCTTCCATTATTCCCTCCTCTTTGTACACTTGATGCTCCCCTTTGGTGTCTTTCTAATAATACTTGTCAACATTCAAAAAAAGGGTCATATTTTTCTTTCTGCTCTTGATTGCACCATTTTGATCTTTGTTTTCCTATGCCTCTTTTTTTTCCATCTTTTTTCTTCCCCCTCCCCCTTTCGTCCAATAGTCAAATAATAGGAAGTCTCCCTCATTCTTATTTGTGTTCACATCCTGAATAATTTCTCTCAATTCATTCTAAAAAAATGGTCATATTTAAGAGAGTAAATTTTTATATTTAAAGAAAAGTATAATCACTACTTCTCTCTACTGGTAGCAAATTTGCTTCATCTTTTAGAGAATATTTTGCTGATATGTTTCGTAAAAAATGCATGATTCAACTCATTTATGCTCTTAGAATAATATTCTTTTATTTGGGTCTTGAACAGACCTATTGATTTTTGGGTAGTTGGACTAGGGCTTTGCACATGACACAGCTAACAGTCTTACTCTGAAGAATTTTTATCTTCTCTGTTTAGTTTTTGGCTTATGAAATTTTAGTTGCTTCCAATCTTGATGGTATTGGAATGGTATTATAATATGTGTTGTATATCTGTATCTATATGTTAAGATGTTGTTTTTATGTTTAAGGTGCAACCAGATGTCATGAAATTTAAGATAAGACTTTTAGTTTTTTTTAGGAGGGTTAGAATTTATTTTGGAAAATTTTAGGAGAAATTTTATATTTTTTTCTTCAAATTGGGGTGGAAAATTTTATGAGAAAATTATTTATTCTCAATATTTGAAGTGAATTTACATGGATAATAACATTTCACTATGCTTGTAATTACTCGTTCATTCTGATATCACTATGCTTGTCCTACAAATTACATGGATAATAACCTCCTTTTTTTTGTTTTTTTATTTGTTGTCAATTTCATCTGGAAGCATGTTACCTTGCTAGTCAGTCCGGCAACTCAAGCATTTGATTGTATTAGATCAGATGACTTTTGGCTAAAAGAGCATCCAATTCTCTTTTCTCCTATATTGCGTGCTGATGCGCCTTTTCAGCACGGCCATTGTGAGCGTGGCCTAATTTTTTTTTTTTTTAAGGATTGCTTCGTGAAAAAAAAAATTATGGTGATTGTTTTGTAAGTTAGCAATTGCATTCATGCAAGCCTAGCCCCGTTCGGGAGTCATTTTCATCACGTGTGAACCTTGTCATGAAATTTATTCGCGATTGGGCTCGTGTGTATGAAAATCGATTCTTGAATTGTCTAGAGAGGACAATTCAGGAATGCATAAATCTGCATTGCAATCAATAGCGCATATGCTTGAATATTTCACTATGATAAAATTTCAGTACGGTCTTCTATTGTTCTCTGGGTATATATTTAGGCGTGCTAATGTCTATCTCGTATACTTGGAAAACCGTGGGGAGATGCTACCAAAATTTTGTTCGAGTGGAATCAAGTATTTGATTTGCTGCTGATTGCAATGTAGATTGTGCATTCACGAATGGGATAGGACCACCTTACCCTTTAGAGAGAAGTTGGAGGTGATAGGATTCATGTTTCATATTTATAACGAGTATCATTTTTTTACTTGTATTAGGTAGACGAAAATGGAGAAGAGTTGGATGGACTTGAGGGGCAGGCATTTGCCAGCGTAAATGATGGGGATCAAAGATTTTATTGAGTTTGCTCCTGCATCTGCAGATAGGAGACATAGGATAAGATGTCCATGTAGGAGGTGCAATAATGAGGATTATATGCACATAGATGAGGCCAAAGAGCACCTACTCGAACACGGGATGGACAAGAGGTATACGTGTTGGGAATTTCACGGGGAACGCCATGACGTACGAATGGTATTTGATGATGAAGAAGAAGACGACGATGATGACTTTGGTGATAATGTTAGGGTTGGTTACGAAGGCTTGCCACAAATGCTGACAGACTTGCAAGGGGCTACAACTGGGGCGAGTAGTCACAGGAGTGACACGAGACCATCGACGGCGTTTGAGTCGTTGTTGAGGGAAGCAAGTCAGCCGTTATATCCGGGTTGTGATAAGTTTTCAAAATTGGAATAAGGAAAGAGCTACACCTAACACGTAACGGTGATAAATATATTGTGCCTCCTGCACAGTATACGTTATCATTCGTAAAGAGAATGAGGATTTGCGAGTGGTTTAAATCGGTGAAGTTCGCAAATGGATACGCATCGAATATATCTCAGTATGTAAATGTTATAGATAAGAAAATATCCAGATTGAAGAGCCATGACTGCCATGTCCTTTTACAACGACTTCTTCCGGTTGTACTACATAGATATCTCACCGATGACATCTCGACTACATTGACTGAGTTGGGATTGTTTCTTTAGAGAATTATGTGCTTAGACGTTGAATGTGGAAGTACTTGAAAAGCTCGAAAGGGATGTTGTCGTGATCCTCTGCAAGTTGGAACAGATTTTCCCTCCAGCTTTCTTTGATGTAATGATCCACTTAGCTGTGCATTTGCCTCATAAGGCAAAAATTGGCGGACCTGTCAATACCATTGGATGTATCCAATAGAAAGATACATTTAATTTTATGAATTGTGTTATCTATCCATCCTAACTATTTTAATCTATAACTAATTAATTATCAAAATAGATATTTGCACACATTGAAGCAATATGTGCGTAACAAAGCACGACCAGAATGGTCAATTGCTGAGGCTTACATTGATGCTGAATGTCTCTCCTTCTACTCTATGCATCTTGAAGATATTGAGACAAGGTTTAATCGTCAAGAGCTAAATTCTGATAAATGTCCAGGGTAGCAACGAACTGGCCTTGCGGTGTTTAATTAGAATGTGCGGCCAATAGGTGCCCGTATATATGAATGGTGTCATCCTCAAGACTTGGAAAGAGCCCACTACACCGTGCTCAACAACTGCGATGAGACATTGCCATATTTTAAGTAAGTTTATCGAAATCATTGCAGCACTACGTTAGTACACAAATTTAAGTTACATATAACATATCTCATCTTATGCAGTGAGCATACGATCGAACTTCAGAGAGAACATGTATCAAGTTCTAATCTAGAGCAAAGACAACAAAATTTGTTTCCAAAGTAGTTCGGAGAACGTGTAAGACAAGGTTTCAATTAATTGTAATTGTACTAGTTAATGCATTTGTATTCATTTAATTTTGTACTTGTATTGAATCAATAGATGAAGCTATTACGCCACCAACAATCTCCTGAGGTGTACGATCAATTATATTCCTTGGCATGTGGTCCTGATCAAAGGATATCCCGCTACACCGGTTGAATTGTTGATGGTGTTTGATTTCACACGAGGGAACGTGAGGTCATTCGGCGAACATAGAATTGCGTGGTCCTTGTTCAAGGAGATGGTGACGCAGGACAAACTGTAGAGTACTATGGTGTTTTACAAGACATCATATAGTTACATTATTGCTACGGTCATTCTATATATATTTTTAAATGTGATTGGTGGGATGTAAGTAACAAGAAGACTAAAATGCAGATCGATAAGCACTTCATAAGTGTTAATACGTCACGTACGGCATTTAAAGATGATTCGTATGTTTTGGCATCTCAAGCAAAACAAGTTTTCTATTTGAAGGACCCAAAATAAGAGGTGATTGGCATGTTGTCCAAAAAATAAAAACTAAAAATATTTATGAAGTCCTAGAAGTTGGCGAGGGAGATGAAGATTTGGAGAGGATTGAGGAGGCACTACAAGAAGAGTCTCAAATTGCCCACGATGGTGTTGTCCGGCATGAACATGAAGATGTTACTTCATATTGGCTAAATAGAATTGATGTAGAACCAGATCATGTCGTAGCTTCCGACGTCACCAATACCACACAATTAGATTTAAGGGATGCAATGTTCATTAATGATGATGATAACGAGGACAATGATTTTGATGATGACACATTGTTAGAATATTGTACCGAGAATGAAGAAAATTCAAGTTCAGATGATGATACAGACTCAAATGAATAATTGTAATAGTTGTTATATGTGTTAGTATCAAGTGTAATGGTTTTTGGCTTTTATAATCTAATGGATATTCAATTTTATGATGTAATCGGTAATCATTTTTACTTCGATAAGGATTTTAATTTTTATGATTAAATAGAAACAATTTTATTTTTAAACTTTATTTGTAGATATGGTTGGACCAAGTTCACGCAGACGCGCAGTTATGCAGGACCCATCGACCCTTTCCCCCTCATTTGCAGGGTCGACCGATCCTGCCGTCGATGGTATGTATAGTTTTCATTTTTATTAATGATTATATAAATATGATACTAATTGTTTCTATTTTGTTTCTTCTAAAGCTTCGGCCACCGCCCCTAGACAAGGGAGTGGTAGGTCTAAGAATCGCAGCTTGCAGGTTCAGATGGAGGTAGCGGGGGGTGCGCCTCTTCGGATTGAGATACCTCTGGGCTTGCTGAAGCCCGTTGCTGGGTGGGCACAGCAGTTCATTACGGAGGTCGGCATCATTTGCCGGCTATGCACCCCACTTCATGTTAGTGACTAGAGTCAGGTCACTAAAGCGGAGAGACGGGATATTCATGTGCATATCTAAGTATGTCTTTTATTATTGTGTTAAACTAAATTTTAACATATGTTATGCCGTAATGTTTTGACAATGACATGCTTTTACAGGAGAAATTTGATATCGATCTCCATCTGCCTCATGTCGTGAAGGCAGTCGACCGTTACTTGGGAACCCATTTCAAGGACTACCGACATAGGCTCCACATGCACTACGAGGTGGAGGTGGCAGCCGGTAGAGAGCCTCGCGACAGACCTTACAGAGGGGTGGCGGTGGAGGATTGGATGTTACTATGCGACCGGTTCGTTAGTGACGCATTCCAGGTAAAAATTGTTAAAATTACTTTTGTTGTATGATAAATCATTGTCATTTATACTAACCTTCTTTGTTTTGGCCAAGTGTAGGAACTTGGTAAAAAAAATAGCGAGAGCAGAAGCAAGCGAAAGGTGACCCACTGTGGTGGATCACATTCTTTTGTTAGGTATAGGCATGAGATGGTAAGTTAATAAACGTATCAATTTCTCATTGTATAATGTATTCATGAAATCAATCTTCACAAGCTACTATTTATTTGCTACAGCAAGACCAGGAGACCGGTGCACCACCCAACCCTATTGAGTTGTGGCACAGGACGCACTACAATCCCGAGAAGGGTTGGACTGGGCTTGAAGCTCAGCGGTTTTATGTAAGTTGGAAAAGATTTATATACCACTATTACGAATTTGATATTAATATAAAATGTTTAAAAGTAGTAACAAATATTTATGTTTTTTTAAGAGGAGATGGTCGAGATGCGTGTCCGGCCGACCCCTGAGGGTGAGCAACCGCCGACCGATGACTGATGACCAGATACGAGAGACTGTTCTGGGCAAAAGGTGCGGATATGTGCGTGGCTTAGGGAGTGGGATGGAGCCGACGGCATCGTCCTCTACCGTCGAGAGCAATGCTAGGTTTCACGCAGCCACCCAGAGAGCTGAGGCAGTTGAGAGACTGAATACAGAGATAAGGATTGAGATGACAGAGCTCAAGGAGCGGCAGGCCCAGATAGAGGCTCTTATGAAGACAATACTTAGCCAATAGGGAGGCTCTGATCAGCCTTGGTAAGTTTTTAAAATTATTTACTTTGGTACATTTATTATTTATAGAAAATGTTACGTAAAACCCCAAAAAATATTTCGGCCTAATGGCCTACAAACTGCATGACACTTCACATATGAAAATAGAATTGCACGAACTTATTTAATTTTATAGGGATGCAAGTTTCAGCTCCAAAAAGGCCTATTTTGGGGTTTTGACAGACCAAAATGCCAGATATCGGCCTAACTACACCGAAACCCCATCACACACCTCACAAATAATAAAATAAACTTGCATGAACTTACGGAAATCTGTTCGAATCCCCAGTTTGAAACTTATGCAACTTTCAGCTCCAAAAAGGCCCATTTTGGGGTTTTGATAGACCAAAACTCTGGATATTGACCTAACCACCCCGAAACCCCATCACACAACTCCCAAATGATAAAATAGACTTGCACGAACTTACGGCACTTGGTTCGGATGCCCGGTTTGAAACTTATGCAAGTTTCAGCTCCAAAAAGGCCCATTTTGGGGTTTTGACAGACCAAAATGCCGGATATCTGCCTAACTACACCAAAACCCCATCACACACCTCACAAATGATGAAATAGACTTGCACAAACTTACGGTAATCGGTTCGGATCCCCAATTTGAAACTTATGCAAGTTTCAGCTCCAAAAATGCTCATTTTGGGGTTTTGATAAACCAAAACCCTGGATATTGGCCTAACCACCCCAAAACCCCATCACATAGCTCCCAAATGATAAAATAGACTTTCACAAACTTACGACACTCGATTCGGATGCCCGGTTTGAAACTTATGTAAGTTTCAACTCTAAAAAGGCCCATTTTGGGGTTTTAACAGACCAAAATGCCGGATATCGGCCTAACTACACCAAAACCTCATCACACACCTCAAAAATGATAAAATATATTTTCATAAACTTACGGTAATCGGTTCGGATGCCCGGTTTGAAACTTATACAAGTTTCAGATCCAAAAAGGCCCATTTTGGGGTTTTGACAGACCAAAATGTCGGATATTGGCTTAACTACACTGAAACCACATCACACACCTCAAAAATGATAAAATAAACTTGCACGAACTTACGGCATTCGGTTCGGATCCCGGTTTGAAACTTATGCAAGTTTTAGCTCCAAAAAGGCCCATTTTGGAGTTTTGATAGACCAAAATACCAGATATCAACCAAACGAGCCCAAAACCCCATTAAACACCTCACAAATGATAAAATTGACTTGCACGAACTTACGGCACTCGGTTCAAATGCCCAGTTTGAAACTTATGCAAGTTTCAGCTCCAAAAAAGCCCATTTTGGGGTTTTGACAAACCAAAATACCATATATCAATCAAACGATCCCAAAACCCCATCAAACACCTCACAAATGATAAAATTGACTTGCACGAACTTACGGCACTCAGGTTCGGATGCCCGGTTTGAAACTTATGCAAGTTTTGCTCCGAAAAGGCCCATTTTGGGGTTTTAACGGACCAAAATGTCGGATATCGGCCTAACTATCCCGAAAACCCCATCAAACACCTCACAAATAACAAAATAGACTTGCACAAACTTACAAAAATCAGTTCAGGATTATTGGTTTATAACTTATGCTACTTTATGTTGTTCTTACTATTTATGCATGCAAAAAAAAAAAAAAAAACTATTCACATTCTATATTTCATATATATTTAATAATTGTTCTAATATATACCATTTGATCTTTATTTCACATTGATTGGGATTATTACGCTGCCGTCTTTATGTTTTGTATCGGGATTTATTATTTTTATTTGTTTTTTTTTTCATGGACATCTGTAGTTATATGTTTTGAGACAATTTTTTATTTTTCTATTTATTTTTAAATTGTACTTTTACAAATGCACGTAATTAGTATAATATATATATATATATATGAATGTATTTTTCTTTTTTAATATATTCATTTCAGAATGGTTGAGTTTTTTTGTATATCAAGATGATTGATACAGGTTTAAACAGGAATAAAATAACAAATAAAACAAAGCAAACATGGTTGAAAAAAAAAACCTTTAGCGACGCACAGGCGTCGCTAAAAGTAAAGAAACAACAATATTAGTTCACTATTAGCGACGCACACTTTGTGCGTAGCTAAAAGCTACTATTAGCGACGCCCCCGTGTGCGTCGCTAAAGGTTATATTAGCGACGCTCAGTGTGCGTCGCTAATAGTAGCTTTTAGCGACGCCTTTTGCATCCATTTATAATATGTGCGACGCCCATGCCTAATTATTAGCGACACCGTCTGTGCGTCGCTAATAGTTACTTTTAGCGACGCTCAAAGGTGTGTGTGCGTCGCCAATACTATTAGCGATGCTTCTATTTGCGACGACGTTAGTGACGCACACGTGTGCATCGCAGAAGAGATTTAGCAACGCATTCAGCCACTACATAGTGCCTTTTCTTGTTGTGATAGTCAAAATTGAAAAAATGTAAAAATAAAAATAGAATGAAAGACCACTTTGGTAATTTAAAAAAAAAAAAAAAAGTTGAAAGGGAAGTTTTTGTAACTTATCAATAAAAATTAGAACGATCAGTATCATTTTACAAACTTCATAAGAGATCTTTGTAATTATAAAAAATATTAAGAAAAATTAAGTGTAATTGACTTTATATATATATATATATATTATGATGTCATTTAGATTGTGAATGGAATCATTCAATTAGATCCTTAATTTTTGCAGCTATGTAGGGCTTTTGATTCAAGGAAAAAGTAATTCTCTTAAATAAGAATTTTATTGCATGCCAAGCACTAGTAGAATTCTAAACTCCGATCCACATAATTAATCTGTCCAAAAGAAAACAATTGGACTGAAATGTGGTGACTTTCAGCATAAGAGATATGACGAATATTTCTATCATTTGGTGAAAAAAAGGGCCCACCTCGTCTTTTTCATTGGTTTATTGCAAAACTCAGGGCAGCACGCTTTGGCAATTTTAATTTGTTGAGAGATGGAAGCCCTGCTACGTACTGTACTATAGAAATAAGTATGTTTTGATCGGGATTATTGTGCCACCGTCTTTATGTTTTCCATCAAATATTTAAGATTTAGATATCACCTCAAATGTCAAAATATTTAATCTCATATATATTTGAATTTACAATAATTTTAACAACCAAAATGATGATATTGGCTGGCCTATTATTAAATTCCAATTTCAAACTACAACTGTTTTATATATTGAATAAATGCACCCTTAATGAGGAGGCAAACAAAGTTGCCAGCAAAGATTCTTGCCTCTGTCGGTTCAATTTTCAGACAATTTGAAGAATCCTAGAAAAGTTCACCTAAACAACAATTACACAAACAGCACGTTTTTAACATTTTGAAATTTGAAGAATCTTGGAAAGGTAATCCAATTAAGAGAGAAATTATTTGATGTGAATGATTTGAATATTTTGTAAGATTACCGAGTTCTACTTTATTGTTAAAATTATATAAACTATCACACTTATATAACGATCACATAAAATAACTTCTCTCAATAAAGAACCAAGAAAAAGAAAGCAGGAGGAAGTGCTACCGTTGACACATTCTATCTTTATTGAATAGTTTCATTAATTATGGAAAAAAAAAAAAAAGTTCAATGAGATAGTAAGATAGTATCATTTTTACTATGATTTGAGTATTATTGTAAAATTCATATGAATCTCACAAAAATAACAAATTATGATGGGTTAGTATCATACTACAATTCTATCAGATCTTTTTTCGTTAATGATTAAGAGAACAAAACTGTAACTCTTATAAATATATATATATATATATATATATACAAAAATAAAAATTTTAAAGAGGTCAACTTTTTTTTTTTTATAAGAATTTGTAGAGATCTGAATTTTTTTGAAATAATTTTTTTTTATTATTATTTGAATATGAATATATGTGTATGTATGAAATGTGTATTATATACTTGTAGATGTATATATACATATATATATATGGTATAATGTAAAATATACATGCATACAATTACCTAAATGTATAAAGTAAAAGAAAAATGAAAAAAATAAAAGAAAGTAAGGGGAAGAAAGTTGCCCGAGCAGCAGGTGCATACAGTGTGATGCATGTGTGTGGGTGTGTGTCGGATGTACAATGTGTGTGTGTGAGTGAGTGTCTGTAAGGTGTGTTTAATATAATATATATGTATATATACATATCTTGCGTGTGAGAGTGTGAGTGCAGAAAGTGAAGGAGTGGGTGAGTGTACAAAGCAGGTGGGGTGTTGAGTGTGTGTGCAGGTCTGATGTAGAGAGAGAGAGAGAGAGTGTGTGTGTGTGTGTGTGTGTTATGTATATATAGATGTGTACATGTGTGTGTGATTCGAGAGGGGACCAAAGAAGGCAGAGTGAGGAACTGAGGTTCAGAGGGATTCAGAAAGCAAAGCAAGAAGAGGGAGGTGCCATTGTTAGGTAAAAACCACCAACCCACTTTGTTTTTCTCTCTAAAGTTTATACATGTTGGTAAACTGTTTAAGCTTTTTAAATGCATGCATGGCCCTATTAGGAAGATATAAATGTATTAGAGGCCAAATAAAGGAGCTTGGGGGCTTAGAAACCACAAATTGTGCCCAGGCCGCCATTGAGACACCTTGTGATAGCAGGTCTGAATCCAACCAAGCCAAATGGAGTTTGGCTTACTTAAACCTCAAAAAGACCTCACCGGTGTTTTGAAAACACCCAGCCGCGACCTAGGGGACCCAAGGAAGCCCCCAAAATTAAGAGTTGCATATTCGGGTTTGGAAGCCCAACCCCACAAACCTGAACCAAAACCCAGTTTTGAGAATGGAAACTCAAACCCCATTGATCGGTAGGTCACCACAGACGAAATCCCATCAACTTTAGACCAAAAACATGCGTGTATAATTGAGTTGCAGGTTCGGTTACTTGATCTCAGGCCATACGCTTGAGCTCGATACGATGCCCCCAATGAATGCTAAACCAATCCTTAGGATTCTAGGAACGAGTTAAGGTGGAAAGCAGAGGAAAGGATCAGCTAAAAACCCACGAAATCGAAAGGATTTAAAAGAAGAAAATTAGGGCAACGTAATGGGTGAGTGAGGAAGAAGGTGAACAGTGTTGGGTCGTTTCACGACCCGCAACCCACCCTCTACGGATTAGCAGGACCGCGACCATCCGACCCGACCCTTTGGCCGAATCGGACCTGATCATCTTGTTCATTCACATCAGTGTACTAATAGATAACCACATGAATCATCATATGCAAACATAACGGAAAACATTAACTGAATTGTTCTAAATACAAATCGTTCTGCAATAAAAAAAAAACACACACACAGCCTGTAACATCTCCAATAGATCATCTCGTCCCCAAGACGTGAATACACGGGAGTTCTACAAGACTGTACTACTATTACCATTACTTGTCAAAATGTCCATCCTATAGCCACAAGCCTCTTACTGTCCATCCTCTGCGTCAGTCCCTGAAATGTGGTAAGGGGGGGTGAGCTAAACAAAGCCCAGTAAGTAAGTCCCCTACTCTGTCATATGTACAAGATTTGGAAAGAACTGAATAATAATAAAGATATGATAGCCAGTCAATATCATAACAATAATCAAAACTCGTCAGTGGATATCACAATAAAGGAACATCTAGTCTGAATGATGACATCACAAGCTATAGACCAAAGTGTCACAAACAAGATCATAGAAAGTACTCGAACAAAGCTGGAACATGATTTCACTATGAATCTCAATAGATAGATGGTGATGTCAAAACTAGTGGATGCTATAAACTATGGGGCCCAGCTACCCCCTGTGTGCATAGCACTGAGCTCAATCATGTAAATCTGGTCCCCATACTCGGGACAGGACCCCATACTCGGAGTCAATAATATAAGACTGGTCCCCATACTCGGGACATACTACGCATCATAACTAAGCTATTCCACGGAAAAGTAAAATCACATAAGTGGAATCATAAAGGATCTGATATGATAAATAGAGTACAAATGCGTATAGAAAGAACTGTGACATGACTGAGTGTACAGCATGTAGAGGTCAGATATTACTTACCTTATCTGTGTCTTAGTACTACGGGACTTTCTCCTTTCCCGTTGGCTGGCCTATACATCAATAAACATGTCTCAGTTTTACTTTCATTTATCAATTGTACATTTCGCTACTCTAAATATCTCTTTTACTCATTTACGTTTCTACGGTTTCCAGTTTGGACTTAATTTGCCCAAGGGCAAAATAGCCATTATGTGTCCTTACTTTTGGGTTCCGTTTTCATCATTTGGACTTCACCATTGAGTCCAGTAGGTTTGAAATAATAAAAATATAATATTTACTTAACTTAATCGGAATCCGTTTGACGCACTTTTGACGTAGGGCATTTTGGTCTTTTTTGCATTTCTACGGGTATTTTATTTTTCAGGACTCCGTCTCATGAAACGGACCTCACCGTTAGGTCCAGAAGATCCAAAATAGTAAGTTTTCACTATTCACTCAACTAATTCCCACGTCGGAATATAATTTGAAATTAATTAATTAAAATGAATTTATTTAATTACTTAAGTGCGCAAATCCGTAAAATTTTTGAGCCCAAACCGACCTCATGTGCCTTGGTGGCACATTGGCTAAGTCTCTCGCCCTTTTTCCTTTAGTCACAGGTTCAATGTATTGGTCGATTAAATTTTAGACCTACGATATTCATTTTTTTCTATTTATTAGAACTTTGCACGTCACTCATTGGCTCGCTTCTCCTTTCAAACCAAACACCCTACAAACAGTAATTTAAAATTTTTTCATAAAGTAGGGTCGTCAGAAAGTCATCTGAATGGGTGGGTCGGGTCGGACCCGACCCGGTTTGGCCAAAATAAAATCACGAAATCAGCCGCAACATAGCAGCTTTTTCCAGCGTACAGGTTGTCTTTTTCGTCAACAGCGACTCGCCGGTGACGGGTTTCTTGCGTTTTTCAGCGGGGTTAACACCTACGAGTTATGGGCAACTCAAATCTACCGTCGGATTTCAGATCGGAGTGCCGGAGCACTCCCAAAATGGCCGGAAACAGTGGCGCACCTAGGGCTGTGCGGTTTTTTTCCAGCAGCCCCTTTCGCTTCCGTTTTTTCCCTTTTTCTCCTACGGATTCGGTCCCGTTTTGTTTCTAAAATTTACCTACACCCAAGAGAATCAATTACCCATGATCTAAACCAATTGATCGCAACAAAATCACCCCACCCGATCTATTTTTCTCCTCTGTTTTTCACCGTTTCCCCACGTTCAGTTCTGTTCGTTTTTTCTTTGTTTTCCTTGATTCAATTCCAACACCATCCCAGTTCCATGCATCAATTAAGTCCCATGCTTCACAAGATTCTATATTAAAATAATAATTCATGCTTTAAAAAAATTTAACATAGAAATGAATCTCACTCACCCAACGCGCGTACAGTGCTGTCACCCGATTTCACTTCCGAATCCACCGCTCAATCCTGATTTTTCTTGGCTCGTTTACTCCTCATTTTCTTGCACATCTCACGCAAAATGCCCCGACCTGCTTCTTTCTTTTTCTTCCTCTTTTTTTTCTTCCTTTTCTTCCCCTTGTGTTGCGTCCAGCCGCTTGCTCTGTTTTTTTTTTTTTTCTTCTTCCTTTGGTTCTAACGCATGCCTGGGCATGAGTTTAAATTGAAACCACCCTTCTTTATTTCTCCTGCCCTCTTTCTCTTCCTCTCCCATCCGTTTCTGTTGTTCTTTTTTTTTTTTTTTTTCAGTTACACTACACACACATGTATTGAATTTATTTACATATATATATATATACATGTATATATCTATGTCCATATGTTCCTATGTATTTATACATGTATATAAATTCTCATTTGTTTATTTCTTACTAATTATTTAATTTATTTTTAAATTCTATTTTTATTTTATTTTATTTTATTTCTCTTTCTAATTTTATTTTTATCACTACTTTTTTTTTTTTGTATTTATTTACTTATTTATTTCTTTTTCATATATTCAGGCGATTGAAAATCCTATTGTTTACTTCATTCTAATACGTAAAACTTATCGGCTCGATTACATATGGGTCAGGATATTACATTCTTCCCCCCTTCAATAAGTTTGGTCCCCAAACTTAAACAAATCATGGTGTAAACAACTGAGGATACTGAACACGCATTTCATTTTCTCGTTCCCATGTGGCTTCTTCAAGTCAAGAATTCCTCCATAATACCTTCACTAGTGGAATGGTTTTGTTTCGTAGAACTTGCTCTCGTCGATCTAGGATCTGTACCGGCTGCTCAAGATAACTCAAATCCTCTTGAATATCCAGCGGCTCATGTTCGATTACCTGATCTGGGTTGTGCACACATTTCCTTAACATCGACACATGGAATACATCATGTACGTGAGCTAACTCAGATGGCAATGCTAGCCGATATGCTACTGGTTTGACTCGTCCGATAATCCTGAACGGTCCTGATGTATCGTGGCCCTAGTTTCCCTCTCTTGCCAAATATGACCACTCCTTTCATTCGGTGATACTTTCAAGAACACAAAATCGCCTGTCATAAACTCCAACTCTCGTCTCCTCGTGTCAGCGTAACTCTTCTGTCGGCTCTGAGTTGCTAGTAAACGCTGCCTGATCAGACGGATCTTATCGGTGGTTTGCTCAACTATCTCCGGCCCAAATAACTTCCTATCTCCCACTTCTATCCAACATAGTGGAGATCTACACTGCCTGCCATATAGTGCCTCATACGGTGCCATACCGATACTAGATTGGTAGCTATTGTTATATATGAACTCTACTAATGGCAGTTGGTCCTCCCAACTTCCCTTGAAATCAATAACACAGAATCTCAATAGGTCCTCTAATGTCTGTATTGTCCTCTTGGACTATCCATCGGTCTCAAGATGATATGCAGTGCTAAGACTCAACTCAGTACCCATAGCCTTCTGTAGACTCCTCTAGAACTTAGACACAAACCGTGGATCTCGGTCGGATACAATAGATACTGGAACTCCATGTAATCGAACAATCTCCTTAATATAAAGCATAGCCAATCGTTCTAGAGTCTGAGTCGTCTTGGTTGCAAGAAAATGGGCTGTCTTTGTCAGTCTATCAATGATCACCCATATAGAATCATTCCCATGTGACGTCTTAGGCAACCCCGATACAAAATCCATCGTAATATGCTCCCATTTCCACTCTGGTATCGGTAGTGACTGTAAAAGCCCTCTTGGCTTCTAGTGCTCGACCTTGACCCGTTGGCACTCCATACATCGTGCAATATGCTCAGCTATATCCTTTTTCATCCCTGACCACCAGTAAGTGCCCTTCACATTGTGGTACATTTTTGTGTTTCCTGGGTGTATAGCAAATCTAGAACTGTGTGCCTCATCAAGAATCTGCTTCTTAATCTCTGGTACATCTGACACGCAAATTCTGTCATGATAGTACAACACCCCATCTCATATAGAGAAATCCGTGCTCCCTCCAGTCTCAGCCTCCTGACAAAGCTTAACTAACTTGTCGTTGCGAGCTTGTAGTCTCCCTGAATCTTATCAACAATCGTAAGACCGATTGTGACATTAGCACACATAGCCCTAGAACCTGGTAGAATCACCTTCACCTCCATAGCCTTTAAATCCTGCAGTAGCTCTTTCTGTTTAGTCAATAGGTAAGCAAGACTCCCTGTTGACTTCTTGCTAAGCGCATCAGCTACTACATTCGCCTTCCCTGGATGGTACTGAATACTGAGCTCATAATCCTTTATTAACTCCAACCAACGCCGTTGGCGCATATTGAGCTCCTTTTCCGTGAACAAGTACTTGAGACTGTTATGATTAGTGAAAATCTCACATGTGGCTCCAGTATAAATAATGCCTCTAGATTTTAAGGGCAAAGACAATAGCTGAAAGCTCGAGGTCATGAGTTGGATAGTTCTTCTCATGTGTCCTTAGTTGCCGTGAAGCATAGGCTACTATCTTCCCCTGTTGCATCAGAACACATCCCAAGCCTTGGCGTGAGGCATCACTGTAGATCACAAAGCCCTCTGCCCCATCTGGTACTGTCAAGATTGGAGCTATAACCAATCGGTTCTTTAGCTCTTGAAAACTTCGTTCCTTCTCCTCTGTTCAGATGAATGGAGTATTCTTTTTAGTCAATTGGGTGATTGGCATGGTTATCTTGGAAAAGTCCTTAACAAATCTCCTATAGTAGCCAGCTAAACCCATAAAACTGCGAACCTCTATGACCGTAGTCGGTCGGGACCAACTGGTAATAGCCTCTATCTTTTGGGGGTCTACGAAGATCCCATCCTTACTGACCACATGCCCTAAGAAGGAAATGTTTGGGAGCCAGAATTCATACTTCTTCAACTTAGCATATAACTTCTGCTCCCCTAGCGTCTGTAGGACCTTCCTCAAATGTACCTCATGTTCCTCCTGGTTCTTAGAATAGACCAGAATATCATCAATAAATACGATCACGAAATCATCCAAGTACGGCTTAAACACTCTATTCATTAAATCCATGAATGCGGCTGGGGCATTAGTCACCCCAAAAGGCATAACCAAAAATTCATAATGTCTATACCGCGTTCTGAATGATGTCTTTTGAATGTCTGCGGGCCTAACTTTCAACTGATGATAATCGGATCTTAGGTCAATCTTTGAAAACATTTGTGCCCCCTTCAACTGATCAAATAAATCATCCACTCTAGGCAGGGGATACCTATTTTTGATGGTAACCTTATTCAGTTCATTACATAGCCTCATAGTACCATCTTTCTTCTTGACAAACAGCACAGGTGCACCCCATGGTGATGAACTAGGTCGTATAAAACCCTTGTCTAGTAGTTCCTGTAACTGTAACTTTAACTCCTTCAGTTCAGCTGGGCCCATTCGGTAGGGTGTCTTAGATATCGGTGTAGTGCTTGGCAGTACATCGATGCTAAACTCAATCTCTCGATCAATTGGCATCCCTAGAAGATCATCTAAAAACACCTCAGGGAATTCTCTAGCAATGGGAATCTGTTCCAATCCCGGCTGCTGTGACTCAGTGTTCTGGATACTACACAAGAACCCATGGAACCCCTTCTGAAGTAAACATCTAGCCTGTATAGCAGAAACAAAATAAGGTGGGGAAGCCACACCTGTCCCTCGAAACTGAATACTCGAACCTCCTAGGCACTGTATACTGACTATCTTAGCCATGTAGTCTATAGTGACATAATGTGTAGATAACCAATCCATACCAAGTATAACATCAAATACGTGTATTTCCAACGGTATCAGATTTGCAGGTAGTTGTGTGTCACCTACGTGTACCGTACATGCTCTATAGATAGTATTCCCATATAATGATTCCCCTAATGGCATTGTAACAGATAACGTGTGTCCTAAAGGCTCTGGTTCTATGTTCAATTTAGCGGCAAATAGTGGATACACAAAGGAATGTGTGGAACCAGTATCAAATAAAACTTGAGCATGCTGTGAACAGATCTGTAAAGTACCTGCGACTACAGAAGTAGTAGCCTATACATCCCTTGGCGTGAGTGAGAACACCCGCCCTGACTACTGCTGCCTATTTCTCTGCCCCTGGTTCTGTGTCTGTGTCTGAGGTCTAGTCCTCGGGGCACTAGCTGATGCAGGCGGTGTAGCTGCAGTACTCACTATCGACCTGTTCCTTTGAGGACAATCTGCCTTGAAGTGACCAGTCTGACCGCAGGAATAACAGACGTTGCTGTCTCTGTAACATTGCCCCTTGTGATTCTTCTGGCAAGTGGGACATTTGGCTACGCCCCTACTGGTGGAAGCAGCCCTCCTCTGGCTGTTCCCTGTACTCTTGGATCCTGCCCCTGGCCTGGTAAAGGTAGGGCCTAACTGTCTGCCCTGATTCCCTGCTGGCCTCCAACTCATGTTCGCCCTCTTCATAGTAAGCGCCTCTTCATTCTGCTCCATGATCTTGGAAGTACTGACCACCTGATCATAAGTAGGCAACTGCAAAGGCTCAATGCGATCCTTAATCGTCCATCGCAGACCTACCTTCAAACTTGCGAGCTTTCATTGCCTCTGTCATTATAACTGTAGGAGCATATCGAGATAACTCTGTAAATTTGGCCTCATACTGCTCCACAGCCATGTTCCCCTGTTGAAGAATAAGGAATTCTGTTACCCGTCAGTCTCGTTCCTCCTGGGGAAAATATTTTGCATTGAACACCTGAGTAAATCTCTGCCAAGTCATCTGTGACTCCCTGGCCTTCTCTACTAACCACCACTGATGAGCAGCTCCTCTAAAAGTAAATGTGGCAAAGGCCACCTTCTGGGTCTCAGTATACGTCATAATCTCAAAAATACGCTCCATTTCTAACCGCCATTCCTTAGCCGCTATAGCGCCCCTGGTGCCATGGAAAGTAGACGGCTTCATTGCCTGGAACTGCTTATAGAGATAAGCTAGCTCTCTCTCATTCCCTTGGCGACCTGGCTGTGCTAGTGGCCGCTCCTGCGGAGCCGGCGGAACTACTAGCTGTACTAGGGGTGGCTCCGACTGAGTTGGCTGAACTGCCGACTGAGTTGGCTGAATTGCCGGCTGAGTTGTTTGAACTGCCGGCTGAGTTGGCTGAAACTGCCGGCTGTGTTGGTGTACTTGTTGGCTCAACGGGTGTACTAGTGCTGGCATGATTCTGGGATAAAGATTGTACCATCTGCGCCATCATACGCTCCATACGATCCATCTGCTCTCCAAGTGTAGGATCCATTTGTGCGTAACGTAATGTTACTAATCTAGTCAAGACCGTTCACTCCCAAAACATTAACTGTTAGCGTCATATAAATAATCGTTGTCTTATCATGCTAAGCTAACATACTATGTGACTCTACTCGGACATTTGACAATAGTAGTACACTAGTCTTAACTCCCATGTATCACTTGTAACCATAGATTTTCCTAGTCATTTTGAACCTAAGGCTCTAATACCAAGTTTGTCACGACCCGCAACCCACCCTCTACGGATTAGGCGGACCGCGACCATCCGACCCGACCCTTTGGCCGAATCGGACCTGATCATCCTGTTCATTCACATCAGTGTACTAATAGATAACCACATGAATCATCATATGCAAACATAGCGAAAAACATTAACTGAATTGTTCTAAATACAAATCGTTCTGTAATAAAAAAAACACACAGCCGGTAACATCTCTAATAGATCATCTTGTCCCCAGGACGTGAATACACAGGAGTTCTACAAGACTGTACTACTATTACCATTACTTGTCAAAATGTCCATCCTATAGCCACATGCCTCCTACTGTCCGTCCTCTGCGTCAGTCCCTGAAATATGGTAAGGGGGGGTGAGCTAAATAAAGCCCAGTAAGTAAGTCCCCTACTCTATCATGTGTACAAGATTTGGAAAGAACTGAATAATAATAAAGATATGATAGCCAGTCAATATCATAACAATAATCAAAACTCGTCAGTGAATATAACAATAAAGGAACATCTAGTCTGAATGATGACACCACAAGCTATAGACCAAAGTGTCACATACAAGATCATAGAAAGTACTCGAACAAAGCTGGAACATGATTTCACTATGAATCTCAATAGATAGATGGTGATGTCAAAACTGGTGGATTCTATAAACTATGGGGCCCGGCTACCCCCTGTGTGCATAGCACCTGAGCTCAATCATGTAAATCTGGTCCCCATACTCGAGACAGGACCCCATACTCGGATCAATAATATAAGGCTGGTCCCCATACTCGGGACATACTACGCATCATAACTAAGCTATTCCACAGAAAAGTAAAATCACATAAGTGGAATCATAAAGGATCTGATATGATAAATAGAGTACAAATTCGTATAGAAATAACTGTGACATGGCTGAGTGTACAGCATGCAGAGGTCAGATATTACTTACCTTATCTGTGTCTAAGTACTCCGGGACTTTCTCCTTTCCCGTTGACTGGCCTATACATCAATAAACACGTCTCAGTTTTACTTTCATTTATCAATTGTACATTTCGCTACTCTAAATATCTCTTTTACTCATTTACGTTTCTACGGTTTCCAGTTTGGACTTAATTTGCCCAAGGGCAAAATAGTCATTATGTGTCCTTATTTTTGGGTTCCGTTTTCATCATTTGGACTTCACCGTTGAGTCCAGTAGGTTTGAAATAATAAAAATCTAATATTTACTTAACTTAATTGGAATCCGTTTGACTCACTTTCGACATAGGGCATTTTGGTCTTTTTTTGCATTTCTACGATTATTTTATTTTTCGGGACTCGGTCTCGTGAAACGGACCTCACCGTTAGGTCCAGACGATCCAAAATAGTAAGTTTTCATTATTCGCTCGACTAATTCCCGCGTCGAAATATAATTTGAAATTAATTAATTAAAATAAAATTATTTAATTACTTAAGTGCGCAAATCCGTAAAATTTTTGAGCCCAAACCGACCTCATGTGCCTTGGTGGCACATTGGCTAAGTCTCTCGCCCTTTCCCCTTTAGTCACAGGTTCAATGTATTGGTCGATTAAATTTTAGAACTAGGATATTCATTTTTTTCTATTTATTAGAACTTTGCATGCCACTCATTGGCTCGCTTCTCCTTTCTAACCAAACACCTTCCAAACACCAATTTATAATTTTTTCATAAAGTAGGGTTGTCAGACAGTCATCTGAATGGGTGGGTCGGGTCGGACCCAACCCGGTTTTGGCCAAAATAAAATCACGAAATCAGCTGCAACATAGCAGCTTTTTCCAGCGTACAGGTTGTCTTCTTCGTTAATGGCGACTCGCCAAGTGACGGGTTTCTTGCGTTTTTCAGCGGGGTTAACACCTACGAGTTATGGGCAACTCAAATCTACCGTCCGGATTTCAGATCGGAGTGCCGGAGCACTCCCAAAATGGCCGGAACAGTGGCGCACTTGGGGCTGTGCGGTTTTTTTTCGGCAGCCCCTTTCCCTTCCGTTTTTTCCCTTTTTCTCCTACGGTTTCGATCCCGTCTTGCTTCTAAAATTTACCTACACCCAAGAGAATCAATTACCCATGATCTAAACCAATTGATCGCAACAAAATCACCCCACCTGATCTATTTTTCTCCTCTGTTTTTCATCCGTTTCCCCACGTTCAGTTCTGTTCGTTTTTTCTTTGTTTTCCTTGATTCAATTCCAACACCATCCCAGTTCCATGCATCAATTAAGTCCCATGCTTCACAAGATTCTATATTAAAATAATAATTCATGCTTTAAAAAAATTTAACACAGAAATGAATCTCACTCACCCAACGCACGTACAGTGCTGTCACCCGATTTCACTTCCAAATCCACCGCTCAATCCCGATTTTTCTTGGCTCGTTTACTCCTCATTTTCTTGCACATCTCACGCAAAATTCCCTGACCTGCTTCTTTCTTTTTCTGCCTCTTTTTTTTCTTCCTTTTCTTCCCCCTGTGTTGCGTCCAGCCGCTTGCTCTGTTTTTTTTTTTTTTTCTTCTTCCTTTGGTTCTAACGCATGCCTGGGCATGAGTTTAAATTGAAACCACCCTTCTTTATTTCTCCTGCCCTCTTTCTCTTCCTCTCCCATCCGTTTCTCTTCTTTTCTTTTTTTTTTTTTTTTTTTTCAGTTACACTACACACACATGTATTGAATTTATTTACATATATATCTATGTCCATATGTTCCTTTGTATTTATACATGTATATAAATTCTCATTTGTTTATTTCTTACTAATTATTTAATTTATTTTTAAATTCTATTTTATTTTATTTCTCTTTCTAATTTTATTTTTACCACTACTTTTTTTTGTATTTATTTACTTATTTATTTCTTTTTCATATATTCAGGCGATTGAAAATTCCATTTTTTACTTCATTCTAATACGTAAAACTTATCGGCTCGATTACATATGGGTCAGGATATTATAGGTCGGGCTCTGGGTCGGACTCGGGTCGGGCCCCGACCCAACTACAAATGGTTTAAACTTATTAATTGAAACTACGCCGTTTTGATTGAAAGGATTTTAAAATTCAGGGCTGACGTCAGCATTACACAATGAACAGGCCAAACCGGTTGGTCCAGTAAAACCCTAAACTGGTTTGCTTAAAAATAAAATAAACCCTCCAGTTTATTTTAAATGTTCTTAAAAATTACATTTTGACCTCCAGGAAATTCTGGAATTCCATTTTGACCCCAACAGTTCTACAGAATTATGTTCTGGCCCAATTCTTGGAATTTTTATGCAAATACACTCCTGGAAAATAATAAAATGATTAAATAATTTATTTAATTATTTTATTAATTAAAAAAAATGATTATTTTACCCTTGGACATTAAATAAGTCAAACAAAGCCCAAAATAAATAAACAAATAGTGTATTTCTATTAATTCGGACATACCGGACTCAATGGTGGAGTCTGATTTGAGAAATTAAGTCCTGAAAAATAAAGACACTCAAATGGTAAATGACTGTACTGCCCCTAATGATACCTAGGGCTAATTAAACATAAAACATAGTCCAATTTAACTATGTCGGACATTCTAGACCTAATAATGAGGTCCTATTTTGTGAACTGAAGTCCCGAAGAATTAGCTATACAACATGTGAAATTACCAAAATGCCCATGATGCTATACGAAGTCCAAATGGAGTCCAAATGGGACGAAATTGATACCGATAGAAGCACAGACACTCGTGACACTGTACATATAATTAAATGTCAAATTAGGGACAGAATTCCACAGAACGTAAAATGACCAAAATGCCCCTGAGCATGGTAAGTACAAAGTAGAGACCAAATAAAGGCCAATTTGATTTAATAAATTGTCCTAAGCACAATTAAGACTCCAGAACAATCAACATATAAAATAAGAAATGACCTATGTGTCCCGATGATCAAAAGCAGATACCAAATGGAGTCCAAAAGACTTAGAAAATTATATATAAGATATATGGAACATTCTGAGGACCACGATAGGGTCCGGGGCAAGAATGAAAAAATTATCATTTTACCATTTTTAGTACCAATGCCCCAATTGAATTCCGTAAAAGCCTAAATCGACCTTGTTCGATGTTCCGGACTCAATGGTAGAATTTGTTTCTGAAAAATAGGAACTCATGATATGAAACCATAAAATCTGATGAATAGCATAATTCAAGTAGAAATAGACTGAGTTATGTTTTGTGATTTTAGGAACACCGAAGGGCAAGGAGAAGGCAGTCTAGACCTTTCGGTTGGAGACAGTAACAGGGACTGCATTCTCATTGATTAGTTCGGCTATACTGTGAGCACGATTTCTTAGGGTTGAGCCCAACCCATCAGGTATGATATTTTGCTAAGTAAGGAATGAGATTAAGTTTAGGATTAATTTTCATGTTGATCTCATGATTTGTATATTTATTCGATTGCTTATGTGCTTATGCGTTCCCTATTATTTCCTTGAAAGTTTGGTTAAGTGATGATGTGTGAACCATGACCATATGGATATTTCATGTGTTGGTATCTTATATGATTTAAGTGCTTCAAAAAAATTGTTAAGATTATGAATGTGTAACTCGAGCACGTGCTTAAATGAAATATGTATAGCATGTACACCTGAGGAAGGAATTTTGGTGATTTGAATGTTATTGTTGCTTTAAGTGAAATGCATTGTTTAAAGCATGCTTCATGTGTGGATAAAATGTTTCATTGAGGTTGCATTACTGCATGGTGGAATCAAGACATATTGGCATGGTGTGATCCCTTAAAAGCATAATGTGGGTTGAGCACTTGGTGCTATGCATTATGAGGGTATAGATCCTGTGGTGAAAAACCCAAAATTGGCCATTACATTTGGTTCCCATAATCCAACAGATGTGTTCCGTGAACGGGTGTTGGTACTCAAGGTCCATCAGATGTGTTCCGAAAATGAGACATGGGTGTGGCATAGAGATGCATGGGTGTGTCATGCATATTCTCATTGCATTATATTGATGAATTAGGAGGCATATAGATATAATTGTACACTCGCGCGCACATGCCACACCTTAATTTTGTTCCTTGCATTAGCAGTGTATTATACCAGCAGTTGAGCTGACCCATTCGTGGGATATCATATTACAAATGATGCCCCTGCTACATGAGACTCGATGAGGTCTTAACGAAAGAAAGGACTTGGAACTACATTTGGCCCTTAGGGCGTATTTTGTGATGTAAGGGCTTAAGCCTAACTGACATGAAAAAAATGTTTATCGAATCTACTTTATGTGTTTATGTATCGAAGGAAAGGAATGCATGTTTAATTGAATCTATTAAATTATCTGTTGTTCCCTTTTATTTAATTTATTTCACTAACACCCCCGGGTTCGTGAAAATTCGGGGCGTGACATAATTAATTAGTGAAAGATCCTTTAAGAAAACATCCAAACTGAATCAGAAGATCAACTAAAGCAAAGTACCTATAAAACACTACTCATCACGTGAGCACAAAAGGAAACAAACAAATCAGGTACAGAGCTCATGGTCATGCCAAGCCTAGAATTCAGGAAGTGGAAAAACACATGCTGGTTCTACTTCTACATATAGTGGCATCATCATTTGATTCATTTCATTTAAAGCCCATCACTTTTGTCAAAAAGTTTTTTTTTTTTTGGTAATTAATTTTGAAAAAAATTTGATACTTTAAAATAAGGAATGAATTTTTATTAGAAAAGATGAAAGGAAAGAAATCACTAACCAGGTGAAGTTTGTCTTACGACTGACTATGGGATGTGATGAACAAGATGGTTGTGCTTTGTTTAATAACTTTGTGCATGCACTGTTGTAAATCGCAATAGGCAATGGAGATTCTTTTTTTTTTCTTTTTGGATAGAGAATTTTCTTTGCTGCTATCTTTTTTTTTTAAGTTATGTATTTTTTTTTCTATCTAATTTTTTTTGTTTTATCAATGATGGAGTATTACCACTTTTTTAAGGAACAAAAATTATTTGATGCATTATTATATCATATTACTTATATAAGATAGCAATATGAGTCACTACTTGTTCCTAGGGGCTCTTTTAAGTAAGGAGAAACTACTTGTTTCTTTCGAGTTTTGCATTCGGTATCTTATGAGTCAATACTATAGTGTTGTTGGAAAAACTAGCCATTTCTACTTAGATTTCATAGTAGCTTCACAGATTCTCTAAGGTGAATAACTCATTAGCCAATGTGTAGGATATCCATTTTCCCAAACATATGTTAAAAATGTGTTCATGTGCCTCAAAAAACTTGAAAAGGCCATGTCCTAATTTTATATCATTTCAGTATCTTCCAAACCCATAATGAAATTTTTGTAATTTTACCAAACTAACTTCACGCCTAACAAGACACCGTCTCACAAAACGAGCCTTGGAAACATATTTAGGAGGTCAAAAAATCCGAAGGTAGGTCTTCCTGCATTTTATTAACTCTTTTAGATATTTTTCTTATGCCTAGGGACATTATCGTAATTTTACAC
The DNA here is from genome assembly GCA_008638375.1 of Nyssa sinensis. Taxonomy (NCBI): domain Eukaryota; kingdom Viridiplantae; phylum Streptophyta; class Magnoliopsida; order Cornales; family Nyssaceae; genus Nyssa; species Nyssa sinensis. Next base: position 23,848,252 of record CM018034.1, read on the forward strand.
ATGCATGTGGAATCGACACCGGGTCTCTATTTCCCAATTTTGACATTATATTTGAATCTAGGATGACTAAAAACTTTGGAAATGCCCGTTTCAGATCTTAATTAGCTATTGAATTATTCTATCAAATTCTAGGGGCATTATCATCATTTTACCAATTTAGGTAGGCCATCGTCGGCTCCCTGTTTGTCCAATCTGACATTACATTTGAAATTAGGATGTCCAAAAACCATAGACTCACTCTTTTTGGATTTTAATTTTAATTTTAATTGTCACGACCCGGAACCCGGCCGATGCGGATTACATCTTGATTGAATTGTGCACTATAGTTGAATATTCATTGAATTTACAATTCATATTCTTTGCCATTTTAGTAGTTGTTAGTGTTGTGGTTGAAAATTTGGAGGAATTGAAAAACTTAGGCATACCTATTCAACTCCCCCTCCCCTTTTAGGTTAGATTCACACCATGGGACCAACTAAATATAGTATGTGGGGGCTTGTATATGTATAGAGGAATTTTTAGTTTTAAAGTGAAGAAAGGTCTCCTAGTTGGTTGCTCGCAGTGGCCATGGGGCTAAGGTGGCTATTTGTAGTTTCTATGATAGCCACAAGGTTGTTGTGTATGTGGTTATTGCAGCAAAGCTGCATGTGTAGCCTCATCTTTATATATATATATATATATATGCAAATACACACTAACACACACTTGAGTGTGTGTTCCTGCAGCCTACCATCAAGTGCAAGGCACATGCTTTCCAAAAAAAAAATTAATTATTTTTCCCTATTTCTCTTTTATTTTCCCTAATTTCTTATAAATATTCTTAATTATTTTTCATATATTTCACACCTATATACACACTTTAGTGTGTGTAATGGGTCCTTGGTGTCATGTGTAGGTCACATGAATTTTTTAAAAATATTTTGTATATTTTTCTCATAATTTTATGTATTTATTTCTTATTTTTTTATTTTATATAATTATTAAATAATTAATTATCTAATACTTCATGATATTTGGTGTAATAATTCTTCTTCACTTTAGATCAGTGATATATAGATCACTTAACCAATTAGTCTCACTAACCAAGGTCATGTTAGGTTGCCTCTAGGTTAGGTCTATTATTAACCCTACATAGGTTATGAATTGGTTAGGGTTAGGGCTGACTGTTGAGTTAGGTTACTCTTTTAACCCTAGTTTAGTTCATGCCTTGATAAAGTGCCCAAATAATTTTGAAAAGTCTCTTTTATTGATAATATTTCATTACATTGTTTTAAATTCCAATCTACTGGGTGTGGGTGTTACATTTTCCCCCTCTATAAAAAGTTTGGTCTCTCAAACTTGCTAACACTTATACATTAAACAGTTTGGAGAACTAGGTGTGCATTTCGTCTTCTTGCTCCCACATAGCCTCTTCAACAGCATGATTTCTCCAATGGACCTTTACTAGAGTAATAGTCTTGTTGCATAACACCTATTTCTTATGATCTAGTATCTAATCTGGCCGATGAACATAACTTAGGTCTGCTTTTATCTCTAAGGGCTCGAACTCGATCACTTGGTCGAGTTCTTGTACGTATTTCTATAGCATAGAAACATGAAATACATCGTGTACATTGAAAAGTTGTTGAGGTAGTCTCAATCGATAAGTGGCAGGTCCCAGTCTATTTACTATCTAGAATGGATTGATGTATTAGAGACTATAGCTTTTCCTTCCCACCAAATCTGAATTTGCCATTGAATTGAGATACTTTTAAGACGACGAAATTACCGATATAAAATTCCAAGTCCTTCCTCCATGCTTTAGTGTAGCTCTTGTATTTACTTTGTGTCGTCTATAGATATTGGCGGATTGTCTAGATTTTCTCTATGGCGGCTTGAATTATCTTTGGTCCAAGATATTTTTGCTCAAGTACCTCTGTCCAACATATTGGAGATTTTCACTTCCATCTATAAAGTGCTTCATAAGACGCCATTCCAATGCTGGCTTGGTAACTGTTGTTGTAGGATTACTCTACTAATGGAAAGTGATCTGCCCAGCTTCCTTTGAAGTCCAGGGCACATAGTCGCAACATGTCTTCCAACATCTGAATCACCTTCTCCAATTGTTTGTCTATTTTCAGGTGATAAGTTGTGCTGAGCCAAAATTGCATCCCAAGTGCTGTTTGCACAGACTGCAAAAACCTTTACATGAATCGTGGGTCACGATCGGATATGATAGACACTGGGATCCTATGCAACTTTACTATTTCTTATATATATATAAGTCAGTCAATCTTTCTAGAGGGTACTTTATCCTAATTGGTAAGAAGTGTGCAGCCTTAGTTAGTTATTCCATGATCACCCAAATAGTATCACAACCTTTGACGAAACAGAGTAATCTGCTAACAAAATCCATTGTGATGTGCTCCCGTTTCCACTCTAGGGATCGAAAACAGTTGCAAAAGTCCACTGGCTCTTTGGTGTTTAGCCTTTACCTACTGACATCGGGCACACCGTGCGACAAAATATGCTAAATACATCTTCAATCCCTGACACTAATACAATTCCTTGACATCATGGTACATCTTGGTGTTGCTAGGGTGTACAGCAAATCGCAAGCAGTGAGCTTCCTCTAAAATCTCCTTCTTAAGTTCTGATTGGTTCGGTACGCAAATCTTGCTTCGGAATTGTAAGATTCCCTCACAAATCTCATAATCAGGCTTCCCAATTTCCACCACCTCCTTCTTGGTCTTGAGCAAAGCTTTATGCTTGTTTTGGCCTCTTCGTAACCTTTCCACGAAAGAGGATTAGATCACAAGACTGCCCAGTAAGGCTTGCAACCTAAGTAACCTCAATTTCATCTCATATAGATCCTTGATCAATTCTGCTTGGTTGGTAATCATAGACGCAAGACTTCCCAACTTTATGCTCAACACATCTGCCACTAAACTGGCCTTGCCTGGATGATATTGAATGCTCATATTATAATCCTTAATTAATTTCAACCATCTGTGCTGCCTCATATTCAGCTCCTTTTGGGTAAATAAGTACTTGAGCTTAGTGCTTGATTCTATGGAGTCCAAAAATTCTCACTTTTGGTTTCTAGTTGGTTCTAACTATCCTTAGTTCTATTTCACTTGATTTTTCCTATTTTTTGAATCATTTTACATGTAGGTTAATTTCCAAAGATCAAAAATGAGTTTTGTTTCAATTGAGTTCTAGGCATTATTTTAAGTTACATCAATGGCTGTTCCCACTCGATTACACCATTCCAAAGGTTTACAGGCTTAGAGAATTCATCTAACATGCATATAATTCATATATGAACTTAAATAAAGAGAGAAAAACTAATTCAAACCTGATTTGAATGATTTCATGAATTTTCTATTTTTATTCTCTTTCCTCTTTCTCCAAATCTAAGCAGTCCTTGATCTCTCTTTGCACATGAATCTCTCACTCTCTTTCTCTAATTTCAGGAACTAAATCAAGTATGTGGGGCTTGTATATGTATAGAGGAATTTTTAGCTTCAAGGTGAAGGAATGTCTCTTAGTTAGTTGGCCACAGTGGCTGTTTACAGTTGTAACACCCACACCTAATAAATTGAAGCTTCAGACAGTGTAATGAAGTATTAGTAATAAAAGAGATTTTTCAAAATTGTTTGGGCACTTTATCAAGGCATGAACTAAACTAGGATTAAAGGATTAACCGACTCAACAGTGAACCCTAACCCTAATCCTAACTAGGCCACAACCCTAGGGTTAAAAATTAAACATAACCTAAGGTCAACTTAACCTAACTTGGGTTAGTAAGATTAATAGGTTAAGTGGTCAAAATATCACTAACCTAAAGTAAAAAAATTACTACATCAAATATCATGCATTATAAAATAATTAATTATTTAATAATTAAAAAAATAAAGAAAAATAAGAAATAAATACATGAAATTATGAGAAAAATATAAAGAATATTTTAAAAATTCATGTGACTTACACATGACACCAAGGCCCTAATAGACACGCTAAATTGTGTATATAGGTTTGAAATACATGAAAGTAATTAAGAATAATTAAAGAAAATTAAAGAAAAATAGAAGCAAATTATGAAAAATTATTTTAATTAAGCATGTGCCTAGCACATGACCTAGACAACAGGAACACACACTCAAGTGTGTGTGCGTGTGTTTGTGTGTGTGTATATATATATATATATATATATAAATTTTAAAGAAAAACGAAAGACGACGGCCCACCCTAGCCTCCATAGCCACCATGGCCAACCATCCAAGGTGCTTCCCTTCATGAAGAAGCTAAAGAAAAATCGCCCTGTATAAACACCGTTCCAACAAACAAAACACACTTTCTGAAACTAAAAAGTGGGAGAGAGAGATTTGTGTGCAAATGGCTTGAACAAATTGTGTAGACAATGAGAAGGATGGAGATGGAAGGAAGACGGAAATTCGAAAACTAAGTAAAACAGGTTAAAACTTCAACTCTCTTCTCTTTTTTCAATTCATGTGCATATTTAGGATTGATTTAATCATTTAAATGAATTTATATGCCTTTGTAACCGCCATTGATGGACCTTCAATGGTAGGTTTTAATCGACGAGAATTAAACTAATTTTCATCACTCAAACCTTAAATTGGACATAAGAATCACTAATCTACAAAAATTAAATCATTTGGCCCATTGTGAACCACTATATACTCTTACAGGTTTGGGTCAAAAAAGGGTAAGGGATCAAACAAGAATTTAAACTCATAACTTTATTTAAACATAGAAATAAAGTTCATAGCCTACGGATCACAACCAAACAAATCCTATATTTGCATGTTCAAACATAGTCCACTCAGTAATATAACTATTGCCTTGCGCTGCTCCTATTCAGTAAAAAACATTAAATTAAATTTCTTAAATTTGGTAGAGCAGCAGCACTTACTTCCTTATGATACAAACCATCTCTCTTGCAATTATCAGGCAATCAAGTTTAAATAGGTGGGACATAAAGGCCTAAACACATTAGGTGCCTCCGTCTCGACCAAATCCAAGTGCTTTTTGAGGAGGTGCATGTACACAATCCAATCTCCATCTCTGCTCGTACTAGGCATCGGCATTACATATCCAGTCTGGCCGCCCCACGGAAAATGGTAAGATCCAAAAGCTGGCTGACCCCATCCAAAGTCTAACCTCGACACCGGAAAGCGCTGCCCTGATGACACAACCACCGCTGCTTCATCGTTGTTCCCTTTGCAGTACACCTTCACTATTGCCTTGTCTGGACGATGCAACTCAACCCAATCAATTAGCCCTAGGAAATGCTCCTCCTTGGTGGCGCCCTCTAAAAATGCATGGACATCGTCCGCAACCAGGCTAAGTGGCATTGCCTTGAGCTCACCAACACTTGCTTCACTATATGGAATGGAAAGAACGTTTCCAAAGTAGTTTTGCATACACAAATTAGCCGTGTCTCCTCTGCCTCTTAACCTTTCTCGGCCGTCAACCACGATTCCTAACTTACATTTCTTGCTGCAATCACTGCCGGCTTCGGCTATCAACTTCCACAAGAAGGCACTAAAAGTTACAAGTTTGCTTCTCCTTCCGTTGGAGCTGGCCTGCGATTGAAGTTGGTCGATTACCTCTGCTTGGACGTAGTAGATGCGGCTGATGAGATGATCATGATCGTCATGAGAGGGCTCGGGATTTATTGGTGGTGGCAGTGACTTGATGAATACATACGTATTGTCAATGGATGAATGATAGTGAGGAGGGCGTCGTGGAGTGAGCAGAGTGCGCTTGAGAGTTGGGACATGAGAGGACGGTGCCTTTCCTTGAGCGATCCCAGCCCATGCAACTAAGAACATGTTGGCTGAGTGGGCATCCGCCACTCGGTGATCAAATGTGCATCCAATCACCAGCCCACCACATTTCAGCTCGGTTAACTGTTACACCGACTTCATCCATTATATATGTATTTAACCAACCGGAACTCGATTATTTATTTTATATTTTATTTAAAATTTTTTTAATAAATTATTATATTTTTTTTTATTTTGATTATACACTTAAAAAACTCAATAATTTTTTAAAATTTCTTCTTCTAAAAAAAATAAAAAATTATTAAATAAATTCATTCTACGTAATTTAATTTTGAAAAAATGCTAAATGTCAACAAATTTTTAAAATTATAAAAATAAAAATAGTAATTATTGTAAGAAAATTTTATAAATCTAATGATAAATAACTAAAGTATAAAAAAAATATAATATATAAAATATTAAATTTGGGTTCAATTTTTAAAATATCAACCCAAGTCCAATCCTAACTTAAATCGGGCTTGAATTTTTTTGTCCAATTTTAACCTAAAATATAAAAGATGAAACTCGAGCCCTAAAAAATTTAAACCGAATTTGAGTTCATGTGTCTGATTCTCTAGAAATTAGAAAACGCTTTTCAATTTCTTTACTTACCGTCTCATGTGACTTCATGCAGTGTATTTGATTCCATCCCATTCCACTCACTTTTTTTTAAAAAAAAAAAAATTACTCAATTCTAAATTAGATAAGAAAATTTTATTCTATTTAAATACGTGTCTTAATCATAATTAGTCATATATGCAATACAAATATTCTTTTAATTTTATTTAAATTTTTTTAAATTAAACTAAATAACCACTGACACGCCCCGAATTCCAGCGAACCCGAGGCGTGAATAACGAGACAAAAAGAAATAAAGAAATAAAATAATAACGAAATGAAAGATAACAATGGCATTCTCATACATTCCGTACATAATTCTAATACATACATAAAGTCTGGTCCGTTGGTTCACAACATTCAAAATGAAATACAGTCTCGGGCTTATGCCCTTACATAATATCACAAGCGCCCATCGGGCCCAATATAATCCTCAATCAGACCATCTCTATATCCCGCACAGCTGGAACATCATCTGAAATGTTTGCCCCACTAAAGGGGTCAGCTCAACATGCTGGTACAATATAATGCTAATGCAAGAAACAAAACTAAGGTCGTGGCATGTGCGAGTGTACAGTTATTTCTACATGGCATTTTATATCATAATGACAGTATATGAACAGTATGCAGTACATGAGCAAGATGCGTGACACACCCATGCAACTCTATGCCACTCATGTCTCATGATACGGTCATTCTCCGCTGGCATGAGTACCGCCACTTATGTCTCGCTTCACGGTCCGGAATCCGTCAGGCTCGCAAGTACCTAATGGCCGATTTTGGGTTTTTCACCACAGGATCTGCACCCTCATAATGCAAAGCACCAAGTGCTTACCCACGCCATGCCCAAGGAATCACACCATGCCAATATGCACCAATCTCATCATGTCATAATGCAATCCCAATGATACATTTCAGTCATACATAAAATATGCTTTCAAGTGTACAATTCATAACATCGACAGTTCTTCAAGCAGATAATTCACACACCACGTCAATACATGCGATATACTCATAATCGTCATTCAACTAAACAAGATAGCACATAGCACGTAAACATGTGAACACTCGGGCAAACATGTGAACAATTTACACAGCAAAGCAAGCATTCCTAATCTCAATTCTATTTCTTACTTAGCACAATATATCGTACCTGGTAATCGATCTCAAACCAGAAAGGTATACTCGTAGTCAAGTGAAACCACCGTAAGAACACTGAAGATCAGGTCACCTTCTCTTTGCCTTTCCGTGTCCCTAAAATTCATAACATGAAACTTAGTTTAATCGTCACTTGAATTACGCTATTCATCAAATTTTACGTCTTTATCTTATAAGCTTCTACTTTGCTAAATTAAACTCTACTGTTGAATCCGGGACGTTGAAGAAAATAAGTTTAGGCTTTCGTAGAATTCAATTTGGGCATCTGGGTCAAAAAGGGCAAAACAGTCATTTTGCACTTTACACGGGTCCTTACATTTCGTGATCTCTTTTCACAAATCGGACTCCACGGTTGAGTCCGGAATGTTCGAGATAATAAAATTCCACTATTTGTTTACCTAATTCGGAATTCATTTGATTGTATTTCAATTCAGGGGTATTTTGGTAATTTTACACGTTGCTACGTGTCTTTTATTTTTCGGGACCCCGTCTCGTAAAACGGACCTCGCCATTGGTCTCAGAATGGCCGAGATAGTCAAAATACACTAATGACTTGTCCCATTTGGACTCCGGAATTTATTTGAATATTTAATTAATTAAATTAATTAAATTAAATAATTAATTAATTAATTTAATTAATATTTTAATCAGGTGGGTCAAAGTGTGATTTCTAATAGTTGGGGGGGTCAATTCGTAATTTCTGAAAGTTCAGGTCAAGGTTCAAATTCAAAAGGTTCAAATTCTTAAAGGTTCAAATTTCAAAAAGGTCCAAATTAAAACTAGTTTAATTTGTTATTCTAAATTAGGTTAACCAAACAGGGCTTATCCAGAACAGGGATAGGATATCCCTGTTCCTATTTCAATTTAAAATCTTTTAATTTCTTATCTCTGTAACCAAACGCCCCCAATTAGTTTTTAATTTAAAACCAGTGGGCGACACGTGGCAGGGGCGGGTCAGCCCCAAGCCCGACCCGACCCGAACCGACCCGACCCGACCCGCACAGTGCCCATCTCCCCCCCCCCCGCTTTTCCGGTCGGGTTCCGGCGGGTCTCCGGTCACCTTCTCCGGCGACGTCGCCGGAAACTGCAAAAATCAAGTTTTTAAACTTGATTTTTTTGGGTGTTTTCAAAGCCATTTCCAATCCTAATCTAACCCACAATGTTTTTAAAACATTATAACATAATTTGGGGCCATTTAAACGGAGTAATCTACCTCATTTCTCTCCCTATCAGTTTTCCGGCCGACTGAAATTTTCCCATTTTATGCTCATTTTTCCATTGTTTTTCCTTCTTTCTTTTCCCATTCCTTTTCTGCACTTCATAGGATTATCTTAGGATCATTTTAATAGAGTTCTACACATGAAATAACAAGGTCCAACCTCCATGGCCGAGACCTGTAATTTGGATTTTCTCCCTATTCCCTCACCCATTTCTTCTCATTCTTTTTGCAAAATGATCCCTACATCATGCTCTCTAAGGTCCTACAATTTATATCAGTTAACATGCTCTTAAAAAAAATAAGACAGGAGCAGCCCACTCACCTTAGTTTTCTTGATTCTCTTCTTCTCCTCTTTGATTCCCACCTTCTGTCTCAAGCCACTGAGCTCCAGTGTCTCCTTCTGCCTCAGTCCTCTTCCTTTCTTTTCTGATTTCTTCTCTAAACAGACACCACACATACACACACACAGATGCACATATATTTCCCTCCCTCTCTCTCTCTCTCTCTCTCTCTCCAAGACCAGCCCTAAATGCATCAGAACTGCCCCTCCCATGCTCTGAATTCTCCTTCTACACTCCACCAACCACTGCCTGCTACACCACTCCTCTTTGAGTGTAACACACTCAATCTACACACACCCACACACACAACCGTACACACACAATCTGTTTTATATATATATATATATACATATATATATTCACATATTAATATACTCACTTTGTACACATATACACACACAATTTAAATTTAAATTATATGTGTATATATATATACATACATACATGCATCTATCATAATAATACTAATAATAATAATAATAATATTAATAAAATTAATAATAACAACTTGAAAAATTTAATTTATAAAAAAAAATTTTCAGGTTGTTACATCCTTCCCTCCTTACAGAAATTTCGTCCCGAAATTTAAAATAACTAAGACAAAAGAAAATACATCACTGATCAAATAACTCGGGGTATCTAACACGGACCTCGGCCTCACGCTCCCAAGTAGCCTCCTCGACCCCATGATGGTTCCAACGAACCTTGACCAAAGGGATGGTCCTGCCTCGCAAAACCTGGTCCCTCGAGTCCAATATCTCTACGGGTCTCTGGTCATAGGAAGCGTCCCCCTCTAGCTGAAGATCTACCCAATCAAGTACATGTGAGGGGTCGGGATGGTACTTCCTCAGCATCGATACATGAAAAACGTCGTGAACCCCAGATAGCTGTGGTGGTAAGGCTAGCTTATAAGCTACCTCACCCACTCTCCCCAGAATCTCAAAGGGGCCAATAAATCGTGGCGACAGCTTCCCACCACGTCCAAATCTCCTCAAGCCCCGTCTGGGAGACACCTTGAGGAACACATGGTCCCCCACCTCAAATGCCAAGGGCCGCCGCCTCCTATCCGCATAGCTCCTCTGGCGGCTCTGAGCTGTCAATAGACGCTGCCTGATCACCTGTATCTTGTCCGTGGTCTCACGGACTATATCGGGCCCCAAGGCAGCTGTCTCTCCCACCTCAGTCCAACATACCGGGGAGCGGCACGGCCTACCATACAACGCCTCAAATGGTGCCATCTCTATACTGGAATGATAGCTGTTGTTGTAGGCAAACTCGACCAAGGCGAGGTGATCCTCCCAGCTACCCCTGAAATCCATGACACAAGCCCTAAGCATGTCCTCGAGGATCTGAATGGTACGCTCTGACTGGCCATCGGTCTGGGGGTGAAAGGCAGTACTAAACTGGAGCTGTGTCCCTAAGGCCGTCTGGAGACTCTGCCAAAACCGGGCAGTGAAACGTGGGTCCCTATCTGAAACAATGGATACCGGTACCCCATGTAGTCGTACAATCTCTCGAATATACAACCTACTGAGGGTATCTGATGAATCAGTCACTCTGATAGGCAAGAAGTGAGCAGACTTCGTCAGCCTGTCCACGATAACCCAAACTGCATCATGGCCCCTCGGTGACTTAGGAAGACCCATCACGAAATCCATAGTAACGTGCTCCCATTTCCACTCGGCCACCGGCAATGGCTGCAACAATCCCCCAGGTCTCTGGTGCTCAGCCTTCACCTGCTGGCACGTGAGACATCTCGACACGAACTGCGCCACATCTCTCTTCATCCCCGCCCACCAGTACTGACGGCGCAGATCGTGATACATCTTAGTGCCCCCTGGGTGCACTGCCAGACGTGAGTGGTGAAAATCTCTAAGGACCTCAGCCCTGAGAGACTCTGGGACAAAAACTCTACCCAAATACCTCAGACTATGGTCAGAATGCACCGTCCATCCCACAAATCCCTCGGGACTAGCAATCCGTACTCTGATCTGATCTGCCTCAACATCCACTAGCTGTGCCTCTATCACTCTAGTCAAAAGGGTGGGCTGTGCACATAAGCTGAACAGTGTGGCCTGTCCCTCAAACTCAGCAATATCTAGATCAAACTCGCCAATATCCTCCATCATCTCCCACTCCCTGATGGCAATACTGGCAATAGTACCCCTCGACCTCCTGCTGAGTGCATCAGCCACCACATTGGCCCTCCCTGGGTGGTACTGAAGGTCAAAATCATAATCCTCCATGTACTCCATCCACCTCCTCTGCCTCAGATTCAGGTCCTTCTGCGTGAAGATATACCTGAGGCTCTTGTGGTCAGAGAATACCTCGAATCTCTCCCCGTATAAGTAGTGTCGCCAGCTCTTCAATGCAAAGATGACGGCAGCTAACTCCAAGTCATGTGTGGGGTAGTTCCGCTCATGGTTCTTCAACTGACGAGAACCGTAGGCTACCACTCTGCCATCCTGCATCAATACACAACCTAGTCCCTCTCGGGAAGCATCACAGTACACAGCATAGCCCACTCCCCTCTCAGGTATGATCAAAACAGGCGCTGAAGTCAACCTCCTCTTCAGCTCCTGAAAAGACTGCTCACAGTCCTCTGTCCATAAGAATCTGATGCCCTTGCGCGTCAGACGAGTCATCGGCGCGGCAAGACGGGAGAAACCCTCCACAAATCGTCGGTAGTATCCGGCCAACCCCAGAAAACTCCGAATCTCAAATACACTGCTCGGTCTCTCCCAGCTCATGACAGCCTCAATCTTGGAGGGATCCACAGATACCCCTCCACTAGATACTACATGTCCCAAGAACTGTACCTCTCGAAGCCAGAACTCACACTTCGAGAACTTGGCAAATAGCCGATGCTCTCTCAAAATCTGCAGTACAGTCCTCAAATGATAGGCATGCACATCCTCGGCAGGTGAATACACTAAGATGTCATCTACAAATACCACGACGAACTGATCCAGGTAAGGACTGAAAATGCGGTGCATCAAGTCCATGAATGCCGCTGGGGCATTCGTCACTCCAAAGGGCATGACCACAAACTCATAGTGGCCATAGCGAGTGCGGAAGGCTGTCTTCGCTATGTCCTCCTCCCTGACCCTCAACTGGTGGTAACCCGATCTAAGATCAATCTTCGAGAAGCATCTCGAACCTCTCAGCTGATCAAATAAATCGTCGATCCTCGGCAATGGGTACTTATTCTTGATAGTAACCCGGTTCAGCCTCCTGTAATCTACGCATAGTCGTAGTGTCCCGTCCTTCTTCTTCGCGAACAGTGCCGAGGCACCCCACGGAGAAGTGCTAGGACGGATAAACCCCTTCCGCTGTAGATCAGTCAACTGCTCCCTCAGCTCTCTCAACTCAGCTGGAGCCATGCGGTAAGGTGGTATGGAAATAGGTGTAGTACCAGGAATGAGCTCTATAGTGAACTCGACCTCTCGTCTAGGGGGTAGACAAGTCAAGTCACTCGGGAAGACGTCGGGAAACTCATCCACGACTGGGGGTAACACAATCTCTGTAGCCTCAAAATCACCCGCAATCAGACTGGCCAACATATAACTGTGGCCTCCCCAGCTCCTAGAATCACGCACTGGTGGAATCAAGAAATCCCCCCTATCTCCTGTGAAATAGAAGCAGTCTCCCTCAGGAGTGCATACAGTCACCCTCCCCCTGTAACAGTCTATACTCGCCCGATAGGTGAACAACCAATCCATCCCCAGAATCACATCAAACCCAGACATATCAAGTACAATAAGATCAAAGTGGAGAATACGATCGGCTATCTCTATCGAGCAATCTCTACAGATCCTCGTCAGTACTACAACACCCCCAACTGGCGTACCAACACGCAACGGGGGGTCCAACCAAGCTATATCCAGACCCAATGACATGGCAAGTGCAGTAGAAATGAATGAATGTGATGCTCCTGAATCTATCAATACACTGGCCCATGAACTGGATATGAGAAATGTACCTCGGACTACTGACGGTCCGGCAGCAGAGGTCTCCGGGGTGGCTACTGCGTAGACTCGGCCCTGTATAGTCTGGCCCTGTCTGCCTCCCCCTCTCTGTGTCTGCTGACCTCCTCCCCTAGGTGCTGGAGCTCTGACGCTCTGTGCGGAGGGTGTAGGCTGATGATAGGGCGCTGGGAGTCCCTGAACTGACTGTGGCTGTGGCAGAGGCACCTGTGTATGCTGATAATAGTGTGACCTCGGCGCACTCTGCGAAGTCTGCCCCTGAGGGCAGTTGGCCCTAACATGGCCAGGCTGCTGACAAGTGAAACAAATCGGCGGGGCCCTCTGACTCGGTGCCGGTAGAGGTAGTGGAAATGACCCCTGACTGGATCCGACACCCTGTGCACTGCTGGGTCCCCTCAAGGGACAGTCGGCCCTCCTATGGCCAGGCTGCCCGCAGGTATAACATGTGCCAGGTCGCTGTGACCCTCCTCCCCTAGGAGTAGATGGCAAGGCAGGACGGGGAGCTATCGAATGAAGGGGTCCGGCTGGCGGCTGTGAGGAAGAAGTACTGGCTCGGTACCTCTTCGGCTGTCTATATGTCGGGGCAGGTGCGGAAGTCTGTACTGTGGGTGTCCTGCCCTGTGCTCTAGTCTCTCTGATCCCTCTAAGATCAGTCAGCTCTCTCTCCACCTTGGAGGCCCTGATCACTGCCTCCTCGTATGTCTCTATAATATGCCCAGCCAGTCTGTCCCTGATAGAGGTCTTCAACCCCCTGAGGAAATTGTACACCCTCAAATCCTCATGTGCAATAATGTGTGGGGCGAACCTCCCCAAAGCAGTAAACCGTGACTCATACTGAGCCACTGTCATGTCCCTCTGCAGAAGTGCCTCGAACTCCTCCCTAAACCCCACTCTGGCGGACATCGGGAAGTAGTGGTCATTGAACATGGCCACAAATGCATCCCATCCCTCTCCAAACCGGTGCAGTCTGTCAGCAGCTACCTCCCACCACTGACTAGCCAGGTCTGTGAACTGAAATGTAGCACACCTGATCCTCAGATGGGGCTCAGTGATCCCCTGTGAATCCAAGATCCGGGTAATCTGTCTCAACCACTCCTCTGCAATCAGTGGGTCTGGCTGCCCGGCAAAGGTGGGTGGCCTCATCCTCTGGAACACCTTCATCACGAAGGTATCCCTGGTCTCTCCGCCGGTGGTCCGTGCCTCCATCACGGTGCGGAGACACTCCTGCAAAAGAGTCGCCATATCTCTGGCGCCGATCATCTGCTCTACCTCCTGTGCTGGAGCGGGAGCAGGAATAGGGGCAGGTGCGGGAGCAACGTCCTCCTCAGCTGCACTATGCTCTGGTGTGTCAGCCGGGGCAACGACCTCCTCAACTATATCGGGAATAGGGGCAGCAGCTCTAGGTCTGCCACGACGAGGCTGTGCGGCGCCTCTAGGCTGGGTGGCACCTCTGGGTCTACCCCTACCCCGTCTGGGCGGTCCAGCTCCCGTAGGAGCTCGTCTGGGAGGCATATCTACAAGTCCAAGAGAGAAGTTCAATATCACTCTTCACATTCCAATATAAGCATCTAAATGCGATCTCAATCAAGTTCTCATCAATAACCTATACTTTAACGGGTAGCATACGTAGAAACTCATGATATATACACTTAACAAGTTTTTCACATATCATACATGTCATGCCTCCAAACATAGCATAAATCAGCACGAAATCACAATAAGTCATGCATCAGGACATATAAAACCACATAGCACACAAGATCCTATCACATGCTGCTAAAGGTTCACACTAAGTCTCATTCTTTTCTCTAGGGTCTCATGGTGTTAAACAACACCCCACGGTCTCTAGGTATTCGAACCTAAGCTCTGATACCACGTTGACACGCCCCGAATTCCAGCGAACCCGAGGCGTGAATAACGAGACAAAAAGAAATAAAGAAATAAAATAATAACGAAATGAAAGATAACAATGGCATTCTCATACATTCCGTACATAATTCTAATACATACATAAAGTCTGGTCCGTTGGTTCACAACATTCAAAATGAAATACAGTCTCGGGCTTATGCCCTTACATAATATCACAAGCGCCCATCGGGCCCAATATAATCCTCAATCAGACCATCTCTATATCCCGCACAGCTGGAACATCATCTGAAATGTTTGCCCCACTAAAGGGGTCAGCTCAACATGCTGGTACAATATAATGCTAATGCAAGAAACAAAACTAAGGTCGTGGCATGTGCGAGTGTACAGTTATTTCTACATGGCATTTTATATCATAATGACAGTATATGAACAGTATGCAGTACATGAGCAAGATGCGTGACACACCCATGCAACTCTATGCCACTCATGTCTCATGATACGGTCATTCTCCGCTGGCATGAGTACCGCCACTTATGTCTCGCTTCACGGTCCGGAATCCGTCAGGCTCGCAAGTACCTAATGGCCGATTTTGGGTTTTTCACCACAGGATCTGCACCCTCATAATGCAAAGCACCAAGTGCTTACCCACGCCATGCCCAAGGAATCACACCATGCCAATATGCACCAATCTCATCATGTCATAATGCAATCCCAATGATACATTTCAGTCATACATAAAATATGCTTTCAAGTGTACAATTCATAACATCGACAGTTCTTCAAGCAGATAATTCACACACCACGTCAATACATGCGATATACTCATAATCGTCATTCAACTAAACAAGATAGCACATAGCACGTAAACATGTGAACACTCGGGCAAACATGTGAACAATTTACACAGCAAAGCAAGCATTCCTAATCTCAATTCTATTTCTTACTTAGCACAATATATCGTACCTGGTAATCGATCTCAAACCAGAAAGGTATACTCGTAGTCAAGTGAAACCACCGTAAGAACACTGAAGATCAGGTCACCTTCTCTTTGCCTTTCCGTGTCCCTAAAATTCATAACATGAAACTTAGTTTAATCGTCACTTGAATTACGCTATTCATCAAATTTTACGTCTTTATCTTATAAGCTTCTACTTTGCTAAATTAAACTCTACTGTTGAATCCGGGACGTTGAAGAAAATAAGTTTAGGCTTTCGTAGAATTCAATTTGGGCATCTGGGTCAAAAAGGGCAAAACAGTCATTTTGCACTTTACACGGGTCCTTACATTTCGTGATCTCTTTTCACAAATCGGACTCCACGGTTGAGTCCGGAATGTTCGAGATAATAAAATTCCACTATTTGTTTACCTAATTCGGAATTCATTTGATTGTATTTCAATTCAGGGGTATTTTGGTAATTTTACACGTTGCTACGTGTCTTTTATTTTTCGGGACCCCGTCTCGTAAAACGGACCTCGCCATTGGTCTCAGAATGGCCGAGATAGTCAAAATACACTAATGACTTGTCCCATTTGGACTCCGGAATTTATTTGAATATTTAATTAATTAAATTAATTAAATTAAATAATTAATTAATTAATTTAATTAATATTTTAATCAGGTGGGTCAAAGTGTGATTTCTAATAGTTGGGGGGGGTCAATTCGTAATTTCTGAAAGTTCAGGTCAAGGTTCAAATTCAAAAGGTTCAAATTCTTAAAGGTTCAAATTTCAAAAAGGTCCAAATTAAAACTAGTTTAATTTGTTATTCTAAATTAGGTTAACCAAACAGGGCTTATCCAGAACAGGGATAGGATATCCCTGTTCCTATTTCAATTTAAAATCTTTTAATTTCTTATCTCTGTAACCAAACGCCCCCAATTAGTTTTTAATTTAAAACCAGTGGGCGACACGTGGCAGGGGCGGGTCAGCCCCAAGCCCGACCCGACCCGAACCGACCCGACCCGACCCGCACAGTGCCCATCTCCCCCCCCCGCTTTTCCGGTAGGGTTCCGGCGGGTCTCCGGTCACCTTCTCCGGCGACGTCGCCGGAAACTGCAAAAATCAAGTTTTTAAACTTGATTTTTTTGGGTGTTTTCAAAGCCATTTCCAATCCTAATCTAACCCACAATGTTTTTAAAACATTATAACATAATTTGGGGCCATTTAAACGGAGTAATCTACCTCATTTCTCTCCCTATCAGTTTTCCGGCCGACTGAAATTTTCCCATTTTATGCTCATTTTTCCATTGTTTTTCCTTCTTTCTTTTCCCATTCCTTTTCTGCACTTCATAGGATTATCTTAGGATCATTTTAATAGAGTTCTACACATGAAATAACAAGGTCCAACCTCCATGGCCGAGACCTGTAATTTGGATTTTCTCCCTATTCCCTCACCCATTTCTTCTCATTCTTTTTGCAAAATGATCCCTACATCATGCTCTCTAAGGTCCTACAATTTATATCAGTTAACATGCTCTTAAAAAAAATAAGACAGGAGCAGCCCACTCACCTTAGTTTTCTTGATTCTCTTCTTCTCCTCTTTGATTCCCACCTTCTGTCTCAAGCCACTGAGCTCCAGTGTCTCCTTCTGCCTCAGTCCTCTTCCTTTCTTTTCTGATTTCTTCTCTAAACAGACACCACACATACACACACACAGATGCACATATATTTCCCTCCCTCTCTCTCTCTCTCTCTCTCTCCAAGACCAGCCCTAAATGCATCAGAACTGCCCCTCCCATGCTCTGAATTCTCCTTCTACACTCCACCAACCACTGCCTGCTACACCACTCCTCTTTGAGTGTAACACACTCAATCTACACACACCCACACACACAACCGTACACACACAATCTGTTTTATATATATATATATATACATATATATATTCACATATTAATATACTCACTTTGTACACATATACACACACAATTTAAATTTAAATTATATGTGTATATATATATACATACATACATGCATCTATCATAATAATACTAATAATAATAATAATAATAATATTAATAAAATTAATAATAACAACTTGAAAAATTTAATTTATAAAAAAAAATTTTCAGGTTGTTACAACCACATTATATTTATATAAATGCATACATTAAAACTTAAAATTGTGAATGATATTTTTTAATTAATAAATGTGTTTGGTCTTATTATTAAATTTTAAGTAAAAATTATAATAAATAATATCATCTAATAAACTAATTTGATTTATCTAATATTTCTCTTAAAAAAATAATCATCAAATTAATTTATATTTTAAATTTATCATTGCCACGTCATGCTAGATCAGAATTGTAATTTAAATTTTATTTATAAATCATTTTTAAGCGAAAAAAAAAAAAAAAGAGTTGTGGCCTTTGGACAAAGCCTTTCAATGACAATTTTTCCCATTGAGGAAATTCTTTTTAAGTGTTAGAAGTTTGAAAACTTAAGGGTTGACAATATTAAATGGTCTCCTTGGCTGGCACTTCGAATTAAATAGTTTCATTCACTCGTGGGGTCAAAATTTAACGGATGTTATTTATTTTTAGGGGCAGTTCATACAAAATATTGTTTCGGTTTTAATCGAATCCTCTACTAATAGACGATAAGATTGGTCTTTCAAAATTAGTAGATCCAACCAAGTTATAAAAAAAAATAGTTTCATTCACTTTTACAAAGTATTTTTAATGTAAAAAATCATCGTTTTGAGTGGATCTATTTTGATTCAAGATGATAATTTTTTATTGGGTAAATTACATTAACATCCATTGAAGGTCTTTAACAATTACAAAGACATTCTTTAATATTTCAAAAATGATACTAACTTCTTTTATTTTTATTGATAAATTATAAAGACTTTCTTTCTAGTCTTATTTTTTTTCAAAATGATAAAAATGTCCATTTTATGGTTTTTTTTTTTTAACATTTTTAAAAATTTGACCAATTTTTTTATTTTCAAATAAATATTAATTAAAATCTTCTTTGAATAAAAAATATAAGTTATTTATTTTAATTTTTTTATGTAAAATGAAGAAAAAAAAATCTATTGAAAATTGTTAGAAAAAAAATAGTCAAAATTGAAAAAATGTAAAAATAAAAATAGAATGAGAGGGTACTGTTGTCATTTTAAAAAAAATAAAGTTGAAAAGGAAGTTTTTGTAACTTATCAATAAAAATTAGAAAGATCAGTATTATTTTACAAACTTCATAAGAAATTTTTGTAATTGTAAAAAATATTAAGAAAAATTAAGTGTAATTGACTTTATATATATATATATATATATTATGATGTCATTTAGATTGTGAATGGAATCATTCAATTAGATCCTTAATTTTTGCAGCTCTGTAGGGCTTTTGATTCAAGAAAAAAGTAATTCTCTTAAATAAGAATTTTGTTGCATGCCAAGCACTAGAAGAATACTAAACTCCGATCCACATAATTAAGCTGTCTAAAAGAAAACAATTGGACTGTGATGCTGCACTTTTTGGCCCACGTGGGATCCAAGCTCGGCTCCCTGCGAAATACTCGAAACAGAAGATCAGAGGACCACCGGGTTGGCTCCGGCGGTAGCCGCTCCGATGCTTAAGTCAATAAACTGAACTGAAAGACTTGTAATGAAAGCCAAAATAATGAGCATGAAAATAAAGCGTACCTTTAGGGTTGAATTTATAGACAACGGCTCTCCTAAGTTGATTAGGATTTGGAACCATGAATATAGGGGTTGGATCTCCGGAGATATCAGTTGCCTTGTTGGATATGGCAACTCAGTGTGGTAGTTTCCTTGTAGGAGATAGCTTCCTTATTCCCTGCTCGAAGCTTATTGAGGCGGTGATAAGATCTGATTATTGACGTGCTGTATTGCAGACTTGCATCTGTATGTATTTAGCTTTGTAGGAGAGCAACCCTGCTTTGGGACTATAAGCTCGGTCCATATGGATTATGCCTTTGATCGACCGAGGACGAGGTATATGACCGAGCATGAACCGAATGACCGAACATAGGTCATATGACCGAGCATGAGTGATATGGCTGAACATGAGCTGAATGACCGAGCACAAGTCATATAGCCGAGCATGAGCTGAATTATTAAGCATAAGCCGATCTGCAGTTACACGTGTCATGTAGTGGTTGGTGTGTCACATAGTGGTATATCAGTTACTCCCCCCCCCCAAGCCTTAGTTGGAGCTTGAGGCGTAACTAAGGTTCGAAAAGTCACGCGTTCTGTCTTTTCGTTTTCCTAGACGTCCGTTGGTACATCATTTATTGCGCAGCCGGTTCTTAGGTTTCTCAAATCATTATTGTTGCGATATTGTCGTGACGGTTCGCTTGGGTAGCTATTACTCTCCGAATGCATATAAAAGGGGAAAAAAAAAGCCTTGTACGATTCTTTTACCGTCTCTTGTGTTTTGGAAGGAAATATACATTCTGCCATTGTCGAACCAGCAAGCTAACCTATGAAGATTTCCATTCATCCGAAGTCCCTTACTTTTATTCAGGTTCGGTTTTAGTATTTTTGTCCATCTTTTCACTTTCTTCTCTTCTCTTTTTGGTTATTTTGGAATGTCGACTTCTTCGGCATCTTCTGGTGTTGGTGATGGGTCAGGGAGCCTCCCAGAGGCTTATTCTCTATCGCAAACCCTAGTTAGGGGTAGTAGTTCCCTGGGGACTAGGTCAGAAAAGGCTCGTTCTAGTCCCTCAGTTAGGATTGTTGACGCCTTCTCAGAGTCTAGAGATAGAGAGGGTGAGGTCTCTGGTCGGTCTTCTCAGGGAGAGGAAACAGAGAGTACTGTAGCCCCCTCCTGGTTAGATGTCATAAGGGAGAGGTATGACTTCCCTTCAAACGTTACCCTTAGGGCTCCCGACGACCTAGACTACCCTTGGGATGTTAGGGAAGGCGAAATTTGTGTTTACACCGCTTGGTTCGAGATGGGGCTATGCCTTCCTTTCCCTAGATTGCTTAGGGATTTCTTTTGTTGGTTCAACCTCTGCCCAGCCGACCTGCTTTTGAATAGTTGGAGGCACCTGTTAGGGTTTTTGGCTTTGGGTCGTCTGAACGGCGTTGAGGTTTCCTTAGATTTGATCCGTAGTAAAATGGACCTCAAGTATCTGAAGGCGGAGGGCCTCTACTACATGTCGTTTGACAAGGGTTTCTGACCTTTGTCTTACGTACCGTCCTCCAATAAATTTTGGAAGGATCGGTATTTCTTTGTTAGTGGAGAGTGGGAGGTGACCGACCCTGAGGACCAGTTCTCCACGTTCCCTCAGAGCACAGGGTTTATGGGTGAGACCCCCTTTTCTTTTGTAATTTTGTTCTGCGCTTGTTTCTGTGTTTCTGACTAACTATTTGTTCAAAATTTATGTGTGCAGACAAGAGTATTAAGAAGAGGCCTCAATTCACCCCTGTTCTAAAAGATCAATACAAGAGGCTCCTTCAGACTCCCAACAGGGACTACCGAGCTATTCTTCACTCGGGCTCCACCATGCCTCCTAAGGATAAGAATGTTGTCGATGAAGTCCTTAAGTCCGTTGCCGGTAAATGGGGCTTGGCAAAGAAGAAGAGGATGGCGAGCCAGCCTCCTCCTGCTGCGTCTTCTTCGAAGAAGATGAGGACGACCGACCCGTCCTCTTCTGTGCCTCCCAAGAAGGGGGCTGTCTCTTTTACTTCTCCCTCTTCTCGACCTCCTCTGAGAGGTGTTGCGATCAAGGAGCCCTCCTCTGCCCCCCAAAAGGGGGTGGTGATCAGGGAGCCCTCTTCTGCCCCTCAGAGGGGTGTGGTGGCACCCAGGCCTGTCCCCTCTTCGGCTCAAAGATCTCAATCGAGGGGTAAGGCAAAAGTAGGTGCTGAGATGTCTGATGGATACAAGGCCGTCTATCAGGCCATTGAAGATTTCTGGGCAGAGGCCCCTCGGACGGACTCCCCTTCCTGCAGTACCAGGAAAGGTACTGAGAAGACAGTGATCGGTGCCATGAGGGCCCATTTGAAGGTAACGACCGACCTTTCTTCTTTGGTGTTTTCTTTCTTTTCCTCTTTACTGATGTGCCTCTTGCTTTATCTTTGCAGACTTTGCATAACTTGGCCGCCTTGATGGAGGCCACAGTGGATCTGTAGGCCGTGGAAAGGCTGAAAGAAGAGCTGGATGAAGCTCGGCTACAGCTCGGTACGGCTCAATCTCAAGCCACCACAGCCGAGGATGAGCTGAAGGAGGCGAGGAATTGCCTCTCAATTATGGAGTCCGAAAGGGATTCCATTAAGCTTGAGAGGGATTCTCTGCAATCTGAACGGGACTCCCTTCGTCAGGACCTGACCAAGCTGAAGGAGGAGAACAGTGCCCTTCAGGCTTCCGTAGCTCAGAAGGTTGAGGAGGCCAAGGTTGAGACCGAGTCCAGGCTGAAGACCGAGCTTGAGAAGATGGGTGATACGATCGCGCAGCTTGGTTATGACAACTTCAAGTCCAAGCTTCTCGCCAAGTTCCCGGATATTGACCTGTCTGGGATTGACGACGATGATGAGGACGAAGATGGTGAGGAGGACGATGGATCTACAAGTCCCTTAGTTTAGGGAAACTTTTGTAGTCCTGTCTCATCTTTTTGTAACCGAGTTCACATCTTAATGAAAATATCTTCTCTTCAGATTTCTGTCTCTATCATTCTTTGACTGTTGGCAATCTTTGGGTTTTACTCTAAAAATGTATCGATGTCTTGTTGTGTGTAAACGGGCTTCGGCCTTTAAGGTTTGTATTTTGACACAAGTAAACCTGCTCGGTATCCAGAGTATTGTTTTTACCGACCATGGTTTGTCTCCCAAATTAACTTATGGCAATCCCGAAATAATATGCAATAATTAAGCAACTTGTACCGAACTCTTTATATTGGAGGGGCTTTGAATCATGAACTTCCTTTAAGAAAGATAGCTAAAATAATAATCAAGCAATCTGAGCACTAGTCACCAACTATAAAGACTTGTATAAGACAGTTACTCTAATTACTGAGAGCAAAACCTGAGCTTCATTACCGAGCAGAGGGACTTGTATTTGTAAGGATTTTTGATGGTCAGTGTGACTGAGCATTTAGTTATTCTGTCCATTTGTAACTTTTGACACATGGTTTAGTGTACTGTGATGGATCAAACATTAGTCTTGTGTATCAAGATGGACCAGACATGAGGTCTGTACATTGAGATGGACCAGACTTAAAGTCTGTACATTGAGATGGACCAGACCTGAAGTCTGTGCATTAAGATGGACCAGACTTGGAGTCTGTGCATTAAGATGGATCAGACCTGAAATCTGTATATTAAGACGGACCAGACCTGAAGTCTATACATTAAGACGGACCAGACCTGAAGTCTGTACATTAAGACGGACTAGATTTGAAGTCTGTACATTGAGATAGACCAGACCTGAAGTCTGTACATTGAGATGGACCAGACCTGAAGTCTGTACATTGAGATGGACCAGACCTGAAGTCTGTACATTGAGATGGACCAGACCTGAAGTCTGTACATTAAGATGGACCAGATTTGAAGTCTGTACATTGAGATGGACCAGACCTAAAGTCTGTACATTGAGATGGACCAGACCTGAAGTCTGTACATTGAGATGGACCAGACCTGAAGTCTGTACATTGAGATGGACCAGACCTGATGTCTGTACATTGAGATGGACCAGACCTGAAGTCTGTACATTGAGATGTTTCACAGAATATTTTAAAATAAAAAGAAATTACTTTATTGATAATACTTTCGTAAATGTTCTATATTCCAAGGTCTGGGAACAGGTTTCCCATCCATGTTTTCCAACAAATAAGTGGTCGGTCTTACTGTTTTGGTAATTCTGTAGGGGCCCTCCCAGTTAGGTGATAACTTCCCCATGGTGGGATCCTTGGTGTTCTGGAACACCCTTCTTAGGACGAGGTCCCCAACTTGGAAGCTGGCAGGCCTGAGGCCAATTTTTGAGCGGCTAACCATCCTGCGCTGGTATGCTTCCATTCTGATTACAGCCTGCTCTCTCCTTCCTTTGAGTAAATCCAAGTTTTCCGCTAGTTGTTGGTCATTGGTCTCTTCGTTGAAAACTTCAGTCCTTAGAGTAGGCACGCCGATCTCAACAGGGATTACTGCCTCGGTTCCGTAGGCGAGTGAGAATGGGGTTTCTGATGTTAGAGTTCTCCTGGTTGTTCGGTAGGCCCAGAGTGCCCTAGGGAGTTCTTCGACCCATTTTCCCTTAGCTTCTTCTAGTCTCTTCTTGAGAGCATCTAGGATTGTTCGGTTAGTGACTTCGGCCTGCCCGTTTGCTTGCGGATGACCAGGGGAGGAAAAGTGCTGGTTGATGTTTAGGTCTTGGCAGAATTTCTTGAATATTTTCCCAGTAAATTGTGTGCCGTTATCTGAGACGATCACGTGAGGTATGCCGAACCTGCAGACTATATTTTTCCAAGTAAAATTCTGAACCTCCTTTTCGGTAATGCGAGTTAGTGGCCTGCTTCGGCCCACTTTGAGAAGTAGTTAATAGCCACCAATAGGTATCTCCTGTTTGGTGTGGCTTTAGGCAATGGGCCTATGATATCCATTCCCCATTGTGCAAAGGGCCATGGGCTAGTAATGGGGATGAGCTCATGTCGTGGCTGATGCTGATAAGGGGCGAACCTCTGGCATTTGTCACACTTTCGAGTGTATTCCTATGCTTCCTTCAGCATGCCAGGCCAGTAGTAGCCTTGAGTTAGAGCTCGGTGGGCTATGGTTCTTCCTCCGTTGTGATTTCCACAAATTCCTTCATGAATTTCTGCCAGGACGTACTGAGATTCCTCGGGTGCTAGGCATTTTAACAATGGTTGAGTGTAAGATCTTCGGTAGAGCTTTCCGTTAAGGACAAGATACCGAGCTGCTCTTATACGGATTCTTTTTGCCTTATTTCTGTCTTCTGGGAGGAGTCCTTCTTCCAGGTACTGGAGTATAGGAGTCATCCAGTTCTGAGGCTGTTATGTGATTTGGGCGATCTGGATCTCCTCGGTACTAGGCCTTGGCTGGTGAGAGAACTTTATCGTTGAGTCCACCCTTGTCTTCATGTGAGATGCCATGTTCGCCAAAGCATCGGCTCTGCTGTTTTGACCTCTTTCTATTTTTTGGATCGAGAATGCTCGGAAGGAATGTTTCAAAAAATTGACTAACTCCGAATATCGAAGCATTCTCTCATCTTTGACAGCGTATTCTCCTTGAACTTGGCTAACCACCAATTGGGAGTCAGAAAATACCTCAAGGTTCTGCACCTCGCATTCTTGAGCTAGCTTTATCCCCAGGATAAGGGCCTCATACTCTGCTTCGTTGTTGGAGGCTTTGAACCCCAAGCTAATTGCCCTTTCGGTCGTAAGTCCATCAGGAGAATGTAGTACCAGCCCGGCTCCAGCACCTCGGTCGGTAGATGACCCATCAGTATACAGCTTCCAAGTTCCCATGTCGTCAGAGAGTTGTGCTTTGCTCAGTAGTGTGGGAGTGAATTCCGCGACAAAGTCTGCCAAGGCCTGCCCTTTAATTGAGACCCGTGGAACATAGGATAAATCGAACTCCCCTAGTTCCACCGACCATTTGACCAACCATCCTGATATTTCTGGTTTTCTCAAGACTGTTTTCAGTGGGTAAGCAGTTGGAATTTCTATGGGATGTGCTTGGAAGTAAGGTCTAAGCTTCCGTGCAGATACTATGAGTGCAAGGGCTAGTTTCTCAATTTCG
Source organism: Nyssa sinensis (assembly GCA_008638375.1). Classification (NCBI taxonomy): domain Eukaryota; kingdom Viridiplantae; phylum Streptophyta; class Magnoliopsida; order Cornales; family Nyssaceae; genus Nyssa; species Nyssa sinensis. The sequence continues at coordinate 23,873,994 of CM018034.1, forward strand.
GGGTACCTCTTTTCTGTATCCAATAATGCCTTGCTGACGTAGAAGATGGGCCTTTGCACACTTCTGTCCTGTCTGACCAGCACCGAACTGACAGCATTCTCTGAGACTACAAGGTAGAGGAGTAGCCTTTCTCCTTGGATCAGTTTTGACAGGAGCTCGGGCGAGACTAGGTAACTTTTGAGTTCCTGAAAGGATTTTTCACATTCGTCAGTCCATTGTAAAGATTTGTTACCTTTTAGAGCCTTGAAGAATGGTAGACAACGATCCGTGGACTTGGAGATAAATCTGCTCAGAGCTGCTATCCTGCCATTTAGAGCTTGAATGTCCTTCTTGGTTTTTGGGGATTTTAATCCGATCAGAGCCCCGATCTGGGTCGGATCTACTTCTATACCCCTCTGAGAGACTATGTACCCCAGGAATTTCCCTTTTGTTACACCAAAGGTGCATTTTGAGGGATTGAGCTTCATCTTATACTGTCTGAGAATATCAAATGCTTGTGCTAGGTGCTGGAGATGACTGCTCTTCCTTAGGCTTTTGACCAGCATATCGTCAATGTAGACTTCCATAGTGCTGCCGATTAGAGAGCTGAACATCTTGTTAACAAGACGTTGGTATGTGGCTCCGGCATTCTTCAGTCCGAATGGCATCACTCTATAGCAATAGAGACCTCGTTCGGTGATGAATGAAGTCTTCTCTTGGTCGGGAAGATGCATCTGTATTTGGTTGTACCCAGAATAGGCATCCATGAAGCTCATGAGCTCATGCCCTGCAGTTGCATCGACTAACTGATCTATTCGTGGGAGGGGGAAGCTATCTTTCGAGCATGCTTTGTTGAGATCTGTGTAGTCGACACAGACTCTCCACTTGCCATTCTTCTTTTTGACCAGAACAGTGTTGGCCAGCCAATCAGGGTAAAATACTTCTCGTATCATGTTGGCGTCGAGCAACCTTTGAATTTCGTCGTTGATGACCTGATGTCACTCTGGAACGAGTGGCCTTCTCTTTTGTCTCACTGGTGGGTGATCCGGATCCACCATTAGTCTGTGTGTGATAAGGTCAGGATCTATTCCTTCCATGTCCCTTGTTTCCCAGGCGAACACGGAGAGGTTTTTCTTTAAGAACTTGACCAGCTCATCCTGCTCGATATGTGTCAGGTCGGGACCTATCTGCAGGTAACGTCTCCTGATCTTCCGAGCTAACCAGGACTTTAATAGGTTCCCCTATAGGCTTGGCTCTGCTTTCCCTTCCTCTAGGGCTCAATGGCTCGTCAATCCTGGAGGGACAGTCTTCTGCCTCGTGACAGCAAGGGTGGATTGCATCCTTGCATTCACGGGCATGCAGTAATTGCTATTTAGGGGCCTTGGCCTTGAGTGCGAGGGCATGGCATTCTCGGGAGGTCGGTTGGCATCCTCTGATGGAGTAGACGGTCTGATTGTGTACGTACTTCAAGCATTGGTGGAGAGTCGAAGTGACTGCTCCCATCTCATGCAGCCAGGGCCTCCCAATTATGACGTTATAGGGAGATTTGGCTTTCAGGACCATGTACTCAGCTATCGTGGTCTTTTACCCGTCCCCTTCTCCTGCAGTTGTGGCCAGGTCGACCCTTCCCAATGGAGTGTTGATGTTTCCGTCGAAGCCCGCCATGATTATACCAGTGGGCTTAATGTCATTGGGGTCGAGTTTCATATGCTTAAAAGGGTCGTAGAACAGTACGTTAGTCGAGCTTCCCGTATCAACGAGGACTCTTCGGATATCGAAATTGGCGATTTTGAGGGAGATGACCAGGGCGTCACTGTGAGGACAATGAACTCCTATAAGGTCATGATCCGTAAACTGGATTTCGAGCACAGGTTTTAACCTTTTCTCCAAGTTAGCGACCTGTATGATATTGGGAGCAGACCTGGCCTCCCGAGCATAACGTTTTCTCGACCTGTAAGAAGTGCCTGTTGCAGGGGAAGCTGTGTGTAGGACAAAGATCACCTGGTTGTTTTGTCTTAGGGGCTCGTTCCTACCCTCCTTCTGTTCTAGCTTCTGGTCGGCCTTCCTCTGTTGAGGTCGTTCGTCACAGGGGGTTCTGTCCACCGTCCTGCTTGACGAACTCTTGCAGTCGTCCTCTCCTTATTAGCTGCTCAATCTCATGCTTGAGAGCCTTGCAGGTATTGGTTGTGTGTCCTCTGTCCTTGTGAAAATCACAGTATTTGGTTTGATCTCGGTAGCTGGGGTCTCCCTTCAACGGCTCCGGCCATCTTAGATTTTCTCATGATCTTACTTGCTTCAGTATATTGTACGGAGAGGTGTTTAGAGGAGTAAAGTGGTTGAATTCCCTTAGCCCAGAATTGTAGGAGGTTCTGGGGGCCCCCCTTTTTTCTGGGCTTCTGGCTCTTTTCCTAACCGAGCTGGTATCCTTCCTTTGGTCGTCCTTCTTCTGACCATCTTTCTTCTGGTCGTCCTTCTGAGCTTGTTCCTTGACCTTTCTGGAGGTGTCCCTGGCCTCCTCCAAGTTGATGTACTTCCTTGCCCGGTCCATAAGTGCCGCCATGTCCGCAAGGGGGATTTTTGGTCAGGGAATCTCTAAAGCCTCCTTGTGCAAGACCAGCGGCCAGAGCAGCCACTAGGAAACCGGAGCTACAGTCTGTCACCTCGGTCAGCTCGACGTTGAAACGTGCTATATACCCCCTGAGTGATTCTTTCCTTGTTTGCTTTATGTTTAACAGGAATTCCAGACCCTTTCTCGGCCTCCTACTAGTCATGAATCTGTCCAGAAATCTCCTGCCAAGCTCATAGAAGCTAGAGACTGAGTTTGGCGGGAGGTGGTGGAACCACTTTAGGGCAGTACCATTGAGGCTGGTCACGAACGTTCGGCATAGAAAAGCATCAGAAGTACCATGTAAAGCCATGGTGTGCTGGTAGTGGGAGAGGTGGTCCCCCGGGTCCCCAGTCCCATCATAAGGGGTGAATTTGGGGACGATAAATTTCTTGGGTCTTTCCTCAGCCATGATAGCATTAGTGAATGGGGTGGCCGACCTCCCGAGCAGTCTGGCCAGCTCGTCCTGTTCCGGATACTGGGCACCTCTTACAATGGCAGTGCGGTCCATTGATTCAGCAACTTCTTCGGCTCTTATTGACCCTCTTGGCAAGATGGGCTGGTGTGAGGCAGGTCTTGCGACTTCAGGGCCTACATGAGTAGGCTGATCTTGGCCCATTACTGGGGGGTTGTTCTGATTCTCTTGCACTGGTGGTGCAGGAACCACTCGAGGTGGTGATCCTTGTGGTGCGTGGTTCACTCCTGAGGCCCTCAAGGATGGGGATTCGGGTGGTGCTTCGATAATGGACCTCCGGGATAAAGGCGGGAACTCCTCGGCCGGCTACCGTTGACGGCTGGGGATCTCCATGAATATCGGCAACCGTAGGAGGTTGCACCTCCTGAGTGTTTGTGGCAACAGGTGGATTTCGGAGATTGGTTTCGTGATTCTGGGTGAACATTGCCAGGGTTCTGGACATGGTCAAGAGTTGTTCCCGTAGCAACTGGTTCTGCCGCCTAGTTTCGACAAGCTCCTGTTGTACGGAATCAGTCACTCGCCCTCTTCCTCGTCCGGCAGTTGGTTGAGGATGAGGGTTTTGAGTATTCTTCCTGGGTCGCAAGTTGGGAGCCATGATCCTTTGATAAAAGGAATGAGCTTTGATTAAGTAGAGCACTTAGTGATTGTCCTTCCCACAGACGGCGCCAAACTGATGCTGCACTTTTTGGCCCACGTGAGATCCAAGCTCGGCTCCCTGCGAAATACTCGAAACAGAAGATCAGAAGACCACCGGGTTGGCTTCGGCGGTAGCTGCTCCGATGCTTAAGTCAATAAATTAAATTGAAAGACTTGTAATGAAAGCCAAAATAATGAGCATGAAAATAAAGCGTACCTTTACGGTTGAATTTATAGGCAACGGCTCTCCTAAGTTGATTAGGATTTGGAACCATGAATATAGGGGTTGGATCTCTGGAGATATCAGTTGCCTTGTTGGATATGGCAACTCAGTGTGGTAGTTTCCTTGTAGGAGATAGCTTCCTTATTCCCTGCTCGGAGCTTATTGAGGCGATGATAAGATCTGATTATTGACGTGCTGTATTGCAGACTTGCATTTGTATGTATTTAGCTTTGTAGGAGAGCAACCCTACTTTGGGACTATGAGCTCGGTCCATATGGATTATGCCTTTGATCGACCGAGGATGAGGTATATGACCGAGCATGAACCGAATGACCGAACATAGGTTATATGACCGAGCATGAGTGATATGGCCGAACATGAGCTAATGACCGAGCACAAGTCATATGGCCGAGCATGAGCTGAATTATTAAGCATAAGCCGATCTGCAGTTACACGTGTCATGTAGTGGTTGGTGTGTCACATAGTGGTATATCAGACTGAAATGTGGTGACTTTCAGCAAAAGAGATATGACGAATATTTCTATCATTTGGTGAAACAGAGGGCCCACCTCGTCTTTTTCATTGGTTTATTGCAAAATTCATGGCAGCGCGCTTTGGCAATAGAAATAAGTATGATGATTTCGTGCACAGTTGAGCCTAATAAAATACACGAATGGATCTATTTCTTAATTGGTTGATATATAATTGAGTACTGCTTTTTGTGGTGGTTGATGGCAGTCACGTAGGCGAATGTATAGACAATTGTGTTGACCACTGCGCACTTGACAGTTGAAAGTTTATTTAATTATATGTAAATGATTTTGTGGTGACTCAAATTCATGTCAAATTTAAATTTGAGTCAAAATTTATAAAAATTACCTTTCAATTCTAGACTCAATTTCATACCAAATCAGTTTTTACTCAAATCCAAACCTAAATCAGTACACTACTATTTACAACATCAAATTTTTAACAACTATTTTTTTTTCTCTACCTAGTCTCACATCAGATAAAAAATAAAAGGAAAAGACAAGGAAAATAAATGGAAAAAAAAAATCAGGAAAAGGAAAAAATTAGTATGGATTTGTGCAGTCACTATATATGTTCTTCAAGGGCTAAAGAACACATCTTTTTGAAGGAATTTCTCAAGCTCTCATAACTCCATTATTTGAGGGGAATTTTTGTATCTGTATAGAGAGATAAAATCAAAATCCAAAACTCTAGAAGAGAGAAAATCATCACTCAAGAGAGAGCGGAAAACAGATAGATATAGAATTACAGAAAGAGATAAACAGTAGATAGAGATTAGAGTAGAGAGAGAACAAGTTTAGAGCCCTACAAATCCGCGAAGATGGCGTCGACCAAGATGATGTCGTCTTTGTTAGAAAAATAATGGGTTTGAGCATAATAAATAGCTAACTTTGAGCTAGAATTAAAGTGGGTCCCACAAATTAATTTTAGTGGGTCCACATGGGAATGTATTCTCCTCCATGAAGAGATGAAGATTAAATATTGGGTTACTCAAAACCATTAAGGAGTGAATGAGAAATTGCCTCCAAACATCACCACTTGAGAATGGTAATAAAAGCTTGAAGCTTGTGCAAAAAGCTTGTGTCCCACATAGGATGGGTACAAGGCCATTTATTAGTATATATACACCTACCTTGGAGTGGGGTTTGGGCTCCAAGGGGCACCCTAGTTTTGTGGAAGGGGAGAGGACCTAGCACATGCTTGATTCACCACACGCGCGCGCCGCCGCCGCCCCGCCCCGCCAAGCACCGAACCGGGCTTGGGCTTGCTGTGTATATATCTTTTTGGAGAAAATTTATTTAAATTTTTCAAACCAGAAAACGCAGTCGTTTTAAACTTGCGTTTAAGTTACCATTCGGATTCCGAAACACTGTCGTTTTGCGTCATGCGTATGGTTACCGTTGGGAGTCCAAAATGCAGTCGTTTTGCAACATGTGTACGGTTACCGTTGGGAGTCCTAAACGCCGTCATTTTGCGATGGTGTTGGTTTGATTGAACAGTCATCTTTTTCCATGGTTGCGCCTGTGTCTGTTCGCTATGAACAGACACAACTGAACCTTCATGACTATACCAAATAGTCATGAAGAAGCCTATAAATACCAGACCATCATTTCATTTCATTCCATTCGCAATATTGCATTCTCTCTCTCTGCATAAGTCAAGTTCGAATGTTGATACAGTTGTGTTCGTAGAGTTCTAAAGATTGAAGTGCTGCTTCTTTAGAACCAAAATCTATTCTATCTTGGGAGACGATTGCTCATCACCTTGAGCACCGAGAGGGAGCAAATTCGTCTTAAGGAAATTGTGAATTTCACAAGGTTCGGATTTAATTCTGTTCAAATTTCAATAACAGTGAGTTTATTTTAATACAGTGTCTTTCATTCTGGTTTTAATTTATTGTAACAGTGTTTCCATTCTGTTTAATTCGTATAACAGTATATAATCTAATATATATATATATATATATATATATTCAGTATATATCAGGCATAACAATCTTAAGATGAATTTCAATTTATTTTGCCTGTTGTAATACACTGTTATATATAGAAATATTATATATATATATATTATATATGTGATAACTGGTTAAAAAGTGTATATTTATTTTGTTAACCCTAGATATTCTTGCACTTTTATTATTTTAATTTCTCCAATCTATATGCATTTGCTAGTTAATTCTTATTTTATCTTTTTGCAGAAAAAGCTTGACAAAGTTGATGATTTAGTGGTGGATTTGGAGCAAAAGGAGAATATTGGGCTTTGAAGTGCTAAAAGAAGTGGAAAACAAGTGATTTTGGGTTAGAAGAAAGGCTTGGTCCATATGTTGCTGGACCAGGGCCTATTTTAGCATTATAAGCTCTATTTTGGAGCACTTTAGACTCCCTTTTTGGGCCTCTAATGTTTAATTACGGGATTTTATTCTTTTTTCTGAATTCTTATTTTGTGGGGGGCATTTTTGGAAAAGGGGGGATATTATTGTGAACTAGGGTTTTGAGAAAAGGAGGAGGCCGTCTTGGAGATCTAGAGAGGAGATTAAGGAAGGAGACAACTCTAAAGAAGAAGATGAAGAACTCCATGGCTATGGTGGTCTCCTCTTCCACTATCATGGGCTAAGTTCTCTTATTCCTAGGGTTTAGATGAAACCCTAGTCAAGTAATATTACTTCTTTGTATTTTATTTTTGGGTTAATTATTTTTGGATGTTGATTGTATAACGTTGGGATTTTATTAAAGCAATGATCGTATTATTCAGTTTTACATAATCAATTTCTGTGATTTTGTTTATGTGGTTATACAATAGTAATATGTGTACATACATCAAAACCGTAGGACGAGTCATAACTCAGGAAAAACAAATTGTGACTATGACCTTAGAATTAGCGTAGACAATTTGTGTTGACCAAAGATGATTCGTGCTTAGGGTTTTGGTGCGTGATTTTCTTGATGATTGTATTGAGGCTTGTAGCCAAAAATATATCTTTTACATCCAAATTTAATGGCCCAAGAATTAATACAATTGAAGCTAGTTACAAGATTAGTGGTGGATTCAACACCCTAGGAATTCTCTTTTAATTTAATTCATCATTAATTCAGCTGGATATTTATTTTAATTACAGTTCTCATTTAATTTTAGGAAAGAATCAACAAACAATCACTCTTTGTGAATTTAAATTAAAATTAATCTCAACTTAGGTTTTTAAACAATCAACAGTCTCTGTGGGTTCGACCCTTACTTCTCTACTATACTAGTAGTTTAGTTTGGTAATTTGATTGATTTCCACGACAGATCAATATACTGTACTGTCATATATATATATATTGTACTGTCATATATACTGTTATATATTATATATACGGTACTGTCATATATACTGTTATATATTATAGATATACTGTTTTATTATATATACAGTACTGTTACATATAGTACTGTTCTATTATATTATCTTTATAATTATACAGTATATCATATATACACTACTGTTTTGTCAGATTATATAGTACTGATAATTTATATATAGTACTGTTAAAAATAAAAATAGAATGAAAGAGCACTTTTGTCATTTTAAAAAAAAAATAAAGTTGAAAGGGAAGTTTTTGTAACTTATCAATAAAAATTAGAAAGATCAGTATTATTTTACAAACTTCATAAGAGATCTTTGTAATTGTAAAAAATATTAAGAAAAATTAAGTGTAATTGACTTTATATATATATATATATATAATATATATTATGATGTCATTTAGATTGTGAATGGAATCATTCAATTAGATCCTTAATTTTTGCAGCTCTGTAGGGCTTTTGATTCAAGGAAAAAGTAATTCTCTTAAATAAGAATTTTATTGCATGCCAAGCACTAGTAGAATTCTAAACTCCGATCCACATAATTAATCTGTCCAAAAGAAAACAATTGGACTGAAATGTGGTGACTTTCAGCATAAGAGATATGACGAATATTTCTATCATTTGGTGAAACAAAGGGCCCACCTCGTCTTTTTCATTGGTTTATTGCAAAATTCAGGGCAGCACGCTTTGGCAATTTTAATTTGTTGAGAGATGGAAGTCCTGCTACGTACTGTACTATGTTAATTGCAATAGAAATAAGTATGATGATTTCGTGCACAGTTGAGCATAACAAAATACACGAATGGATCTATTTCTTAATTGGTTGATATATAGTAATTGAGTACTGTTTTTGGTGGTGGTTGATGGCAGTCACGTAGGCGAAGGTATAGACAACTGTGTTGACCACTACGCACTTGACAGTTGAAAGTTTATTCAATTATATGTAAACATGCATATATAAAGATGCCGATTGTATTGTGTGATTAATTTTTCCCACTTTTCACGAGGATAACAAAAGCTATATCTGTGATTATGAAAGGAATACATGATGGATGGATGGATGTACCTGAACGGAGAGCACGCCTCGCTTCTTGAAGGGAACCAACTTTCCATGGACGGAGGCATCTGGATGGTAAAGGTCGAGGTGTTTGAGCTCCACATCTGCGTAGGCGTTGATGAAATCCACCCCACTGTTGTTGCAGAGAAGCTCAGGCTCCCCACGACGGTTCTGCACAACCTCTCCGGCAAAGGCATAGAAGGAGCTGAGCGTTTCAGCCAGGGCTTTCTTGACCGCGCTCACCATAACCATGCTGCTGCTGCTGCTCTCATGCGTTTCTTGACTACTTTTCTTGTAGCATAAGAAAATGCCCACGTCCAGTGCTGGTAGGAGCAAATCTAGGTTTGACATGGGCAATAAGTGTTCTAGCATTGGCAACACTGCCAACACCATCTCTTCTCGCTTTACTGTCACCTGATATTCATCACGACAAGAATCCATAAATCTCTATATATGTTAGATTCACAAGGAGAGGAGAGAGTACTTGGCGATCGATGTCAAAGAGGCGGGCAGATCATATAGATGAGATAATTTGAAGGCGATGGAGGAAATGAATTGTACTGAGACAGATTTTAAAGACTTGGAAAGGGTGCACTTAATTAATTATATGATTTTTGATTCAAGGAATTTATGTTAATATTTTTATTTTTTAAAAATAGAAAACAATTTTTTAAAAAGTACTCGATTCTTCTTTAAAATGTGTCTTTTAGGAACATTTTTTTAATAGATATTTTCAAAAATAAAAAAAAATATAATCTATCTATTAATTATTATTTTTATTTGATTTTACTTAATTGAGATATAATCAACACAATATAGATATAAATAACCAAAAAAATATGGATAAAACGTCATCAATTTTAATCATAAATAAATGAGATGTAATCATTTTTTTTTAATTAATACTTAAATTGAAATATTATTATTTTTATCATTTCATATTTTTCAGAATCACAGAGCAATTTAAGAATTACTTTAAAGTTTTGAAAATGTTATGTAAAAAGTAGTCAAGTTATTTTTGAAAATAAAAAGTGAGATGCAAAAGATATTCTGAATGCTTTTAAAATAATGTTCAAGATTTTGTTTTAGAACATGACTAAAAAAATAGGTTTTCAAATATGATTTTCAAAAAAAAAAATTTTGGATTTATAACCAAACAGGACCGTCAAAATTTTGAAAATATACAAAAATTACTTCGGTAGTTTTTGTAAAAATTATCATTAATTCTTTTTTTGTTTTTGAAAACAAAAAGAGTGATTCCAATATGATTTTATTGGAATCATAATATGAATGTAACGTTTGTAGACTTATTTTGCTTTTGAGAATGTTTTGAATTGTTATCAATTGCGTTTAAAATTTGTTCACATGATTAAAACAGTTTTTTCTTTTGATCAAATAGTTGAAATACACGACATATTTATAATTAAAATAAAAATAAATTCAACTAAAAATAAAACAAAAGATTTTAATTATTTGATAATTTTAGAATCCCAATTATTTTATGTTTAATATTTAGATATCACCTCAAATGTCAAAATATTTAATCTCATATATATTTGAATTTACAATAATTTTAACAACAAAAATGATGATATTGGCTGGCCTATTATTAAATTCCAATTTCAAACTACAACTGTTTTGTATATTGAATAAATGCACCCTTAATGAGGCAAACAAAGTTGCCAGCAAAGATTCTTGCCTCGGTCGGTTCAATTTTCAGACAATTTGAAGAATCCTAGAAAAGTTCACCTAAACAACAGTTATACAAACAACACTTTTTTAACATTTTGAAATTTGAAGAATCTTGGAAAGGTAATCCAATTAAGAGAGAAATTATTTGATGGGAATGATTTGAATATTTTGTAAGATTATTCGAGTTCTATTTTATTGTTAAAATTGTATAAACTATCACACTCATATAACGATCATATAGAATAACTTCTCTTAATAAAGAACCAAACAAAAGAAAGCAGGAGGAAGTGCTGCCTTTGCCACATTCCATCTTTATTAAATAGTTTCATTAATTATGGGAAAAAACAAAGTTCAATGAGATAGTAAGATAGTAAGATAGTGTCATTTTTACTATGATTTGAGTATTATTATAAAATTCATATGAATCTCACAAAAATAAAAAATAATGATGGGTTACTATCATACTACAATTTTATTAGATCTTTTTCCGTTATTATTTGAATATGAATATACGTGTATGCATGAAATGTGTATTATATACATGTAGATATATATATATATACATATATATATGGTATAATGTAAAATATACATGTATACAATTACTTATATGTATAAAGTAAAAGAAAAATGAAAAAAATGAAAGAAAGTAACGGGAAGAAAGCTGCCCGAGCAACAGGTGCATGCAGTGTGATGCATGTGTGTGGGTGTGTGTCGAATGTACAGTGTGTGGGTGTGTGTGTGTGAGTGTGTGTAAGGTGTGTTTAATATAATATATATATATATACATATATATACACATATGTTGCGTGTGAGAGTGTGAGTGCAGAAAGTGAAGGAGTGTGTGATGTACAAAGTAGGTAGGGTGTTGAGTGTGTGCGTAGGTCTGATGTAGAGAGAGAGAAAGAGAGAGAGAGAGAGAGAGTTGTGTGTATATAGATGTATACATATGTGTGTGATTCGAGAGGGGACCAAAGAAGGCAGAGTGAGGAACTGAGGAGGTTCAGAGGGATTCAGAAAGCAAAGCAAGAAGAGGGAGGTGCCATTGTTGAGGTAAAAACCACCAACCCACTTTTTTTCTCTCTCTAAAGTTTATACATGTTGGTAAACTGTTTAAGCTTTTTAAATGCATGCATGGCCCTATTAGGAAGATATAAATGTATTAGAAGCCAAATAGAGGAGCTTGGGGGCTTAGAAACCACAAACTGTGCCCAGGCCGCCATTGAGACACCTTGTGATAGCAGGTCTGAATCCAACCAAGCCAAATGGAGTTTGGCTTACTTAAACCTCAAAAAGACCTCACCGGTGTTTTGAAAACACCTAGCCGCGACCTAGGGGACCCAAGGAAGCCCCCAAAATTGAGAGTTGCAGATTCGGGTTTGGAAGCCCAACCCCACAAACCTGAACCAAAACCCAGTTTTGAGAATGGAAACTCAAACCCCATGATCGGTAGGTCACCACAGACGAAATCCCATCAACTTTAGACCAAAAACATACGTGTATAATCGAGTTGCAGGTTCGGTTACTTGATCTTAGGCCATACGCTTGAACTCGATACGATGCCCCCAATGAATGCTAAACCAATCCTTAGGATTCCAGGAACGAGTTAAGGTGGAAAGCGGAGGAAAGGATTGGCTAAAAACCCACGAAATCGAAAGGATTTAAAAACAGAATACTAGGGCAACGTAATGGGTGAGTGAGGAAGAAGGTGAACAGTGTTGGGTCGGACTCGGGTCGGGCCCCGACCCAACTACAAATGGTTTAAACTTATTAATTGAAACTACGCCGTTTTGATTGAGAGGAATTTTAAAATTCAGGGCTGACATCATCATGACGTCAGCATTACACATTGAACCGGCCAAACCGGTTGGTCCAGTAAAACCCTAGACCGGTTCGCTTAAAAATAAAATAAACCCTCCGGTTTATTTTAAATGTTCTTAAAAATTACATTTTGACCCCCAGGAAATTCTGGAATTCCATTTTGACCCCAACAGTTCTACAGAATTATGTTCTGGCCCAATTCTTGGAATTTTTATGCAAATACACTCCTGGAAAATAATAAAATGATTAAATAATTTATTTAATTATTTTATTAATGAAAAAAATGACTATTTTACCCTTGGACATTAAATAAGTCAAACAAAGCTCAAAATAAATAAATGAATAGTGTATTTCTACTAATTCGGACATACCGGACTCAATGGTGGAGTCCGATTTGGGAAATTAAGTCCCGAAAAATAAAGACACTCAAATGATAAATGACTGTACTGCCCCTAATGATACCTAGGGCTAATTAAACATAAAAGATAGTCCATTTTAACTATGTCGGACATTCTGGACCTAATAGTGAGATCTATTTTATGAACTGAGGTCCCGAAGAATTAGCTATACAACATGTGAAATTATCAAAATGCCCCTGATGCTATACGAAGTCCAAAGGGGACGAAATTGATACCGATAGAAGCCCAGACACTCGTGACACTATACACATGATTAAATGTCAAATTGGGGACAGAATTCCACAAAATGTAAAATGACCAAAATGCCCCTGAGCATGGTAAGTACAAAGTAGAGACCAAATAAAGGCCAATCTAATCTAATAAATTGTCCTAAGCACAATTAAGACTCCAGAATAATCAACATATAAAATAAGAAATGACCTATGTGTCTCGATGATCAAAAGCAGATACCAAATGGAGTCCAAAAGACTTAAAAAATTATATATAAGATATATGGAACATTCTGAGGACCACAATAGGGTCCGGGGTAAGAATGACAAAATTACCATTTTTAGCACCAATGCCCCAATTGAATTCTGCAAAAGCCTAAATCGACCTTATTCGATGTTCCGGACTCAAGGGTAGAATTTGTTTCTGAAAAATAGGAACTCATGATATGAAACCATAAAATCTAATGAATAACATAATTCAAGGAAAAAAGACTGAGTTATGTTTCGTGATTTTAGGAACACCGAAGGGCAAAAGAGAAGGAAGTCGAGACCTTTCGGTTGGAGACAGTAAAAGGGACTGCATTCTCATTGATTAGTTCGGCTACACCGTGAGCACGATTTCTTAGGGTTGAGACCAACCCATCAGGTATGATATTTTTCTAAGTAAGGAATGGGATTAAGTTTAGGATTGATTTTCATGTTGATCTCATGATTCGTATATTTATTCGATTGTTTATGTGCTTATGTGTTCCCTGTTATTTCCTTGGATGTTTGGTTAAGTGATGATGTGTGAACCATGACCATATGTATATTTCATGTATTGGTATCTTATATGATTTAAGTGCTTCAAAAAAATTGTTAAGATTATGAATGTGTAACTCGAGCATGTGCTTAAATGGAATATGTATAGCATGTACACCTGAGGAAGGAATTTTGGTGATTTGAATGTTATTGTTGCTTTAAGTGAAATGCATTGTTTAAAGCATGCTTCATGTGTGGATAAAATGTTTCATTGAGGTTACATTACTGCATGGTGGAATTAAGACATATTGGCATGGTGTGATTCCTTGAAAGCATAATGTGGGTTGAACACTTGGTGCTATGCATTATGAGGGTGTAGATCCTGTGGTGAAAAACCCAAAATAGGCCATTTCATTTGGTACCCATAATCCAACGGATGTGTTCCGTGAACGGGTGTTGGTACTCAAGGTCCATCGGATGTGTTCCGTGAATGGGTGTTGGTACTCAAGATCCATCGGATGTGTTCCGAAAAACGAGACATGGGTGTGGCATAGAGATGCATGGGTGTGTCATGCATATTCTCATTGCATTATATTGATGAATTAGGAGGCATATAGATATAAATGTACACTTGCGCACACATGCCACACCTTAATTTTGTTCCTTGCATTAACATTGTATTATACCAGCAGTTGAGCTGACCCATTCGTGGGATATCATATTACAGATGATGCCCCTGCTACATGAGACTCGATGAGGTCTTAATGAAAGAAAGGACTTGGAACTACATTTGGCCCTTAGGGTGTATTTTGTGATGTAAGGGCTTAAGCCCAACTGACATGAACAAAATATTTATCGAATGTACTTTATGTGTTTATGTATCGAAGGAAAGGAATGCATGTTTAATTGAATCTATTAAATTATCTGTTGTTCCCTTTTATTTAATTTATTTCACTCACATTCCCGGGTTCGTAGAAATTCGGGGCGTGACAGAATTAATTAGTGAAGGATCCTTTAAGAAAACATCCAAACTGAATCAGAAGATCAACTAAAGCAAAGTACCTATAAAACACTACTCATCACGTGAGCACAAAAGGAAATAAACAAATCAGGTACAGAGCTCATGGTCATGCCAAGCCTAGAATTCGGGACGTGGAAAAATACATGATGGTTCTACTTCTACATATAGTGGCATCATCATTTGATTCATTTCATTTAAAGCCCATCACTTTTGTTAAAAAGTTTTTTTTTTTGGTAATTAATTTTGAAAAAACTTTGATACTTTAAAATAAGGAATGAATTTTTATTAGAAAAGATGAAAGGAAAGAATTCACTAACCAGGTGAAGTTTGTCTTGCGACTGACTATGGGATGTGATGAACAAGATGGTTGTGCTTTGTTTAATAACTTTGTGCATGCACTGTTGTAAATCGCAATAGGCAATGGAGATTCATTTTTTTTTTCTTTTTGGACCGAGAATTTTCTTTGTTGCTATCTTCTTCTTTTTTTTAAGTTGTGTATTTTTTTTTCTATCTAATTTTTTTGTTTTATCACTGATGGAGTATTACCACTTTTTTAAGGAACAAAAATTATTTGATGCATTATTATATCATATTACTTATATAAGATAGCAATATGAGTCACTACTTGTTCCTAGGGGCTCTTTTAAGTTAGGAGAAACTATTTGTTTCTTTCGAGTTTTGCATTAGGTATCTTATGAGTCAATACTATAATGTTGTTGGAAAATTAGCCATTTCTACTTAGATTTCATAGTAGCTTCACAGATTCTCTAAGGTGAATAACTCATTAGCCAATGTGTAGGATATCTGTTTTCCCAAACATATGTTAAAAATGTGTTCATGTGCCTCAAAAAACTTGAAAAGGCCATGTCCTAATTTTATATCATTTCAGTATCTTCCAAACCCATAATGAAATTTTTGTAATTTTACCAAACTAACTTCACACCTAACAAGACACCATCTCACAAAACGGGCCTTGGAAACATATTTAGGAGGTCAAAAAATCCGAAGGTAGGTCTTCCTGCATTTTATTAACTCTTTTAGATATTTTTCTTATGCCTAGGGACATTATCGTAATTTTACACATGCATGTGGAATCGACACCGGGTCTCTATTTCCCAATTTTGACATTATATTTGAATCTAGGATGACTAAAAACTTTGGAAATGCCCGTTTCGGATCTTAATTAGCTATTGAATTATTCTATCAAATTCTAGGGGCATTATCATCATTTTACCAATTTAGGTAGGCCATCGTCGGCTCCTTGTTTGTCTAATCTGACATTACATTTGAAATTAGGATGTCCAAAAACCATAGACTCACTCTTTTTGGATTTTAATTTTAATTTTAATTGTCACGACCCGGAACCCGGCCTATGCGGATTACAGCTTGATTGAATTGTGCACTATAGTTGAATATTCATTGAATTTATAATTCATATTCTTTGCCATTTTAGTAGTTGTTAGTGTTGTGGTTGAAAATTTGGAGGAATTGAAAAACTTGGGCATACCTATTCAACTTCCCCTCCCCTTTTAGGTTAGATTCACACCATAGGACCAACTAAATCTAGTATGTGGGGGCTTGTATATGTATAGAGGAATTTTTAGCTTTAAGGTGAAGAAAGGTCTCCTAGTTGGTTGCTCGAAGTGGCCATGGGGCTAAGGTGGCTATTTGTAGTTTCTACGACAGCCACAAGGTTGCTGTGTATGTGGTTATTGCAGCAGAGCTGCATGTGTAGCCCCATCTTTATATATATACATATATATATATATATATGCATACACACACTAACACACACTTGAGTGTGTGTTCCTGCAGCCTACCATCAAGTGCAAGGCACAGGCTTTCCAAAAAAAAATAATAATAATTATTTTTCCTATTTTTCTTTTATTTTTCCTAATTTCTTATAAATATTCTTAATTATTTTTCATATATTTCACACCTATATACACACTTTAGTGTGTGTAATGGGTCCTTGGTGTCATGTGTAGGTCACATGAATTTTTTAAAAATTTTTTGTATATTTTTCTCATAATTTTTTGTATTTATTTCTTATTTTTTTATTTTATATAATTATCTAATACTTCATGATATTTGGTTTAATAATTCTTTTTCACTTTAGATCAGTGATATATAGATCACTTAACCAATTAGTCTCACTAACCTAGGTCATGTTAGGTTGCCTTTAGGTTAGGCCTATTATTAACCCTACATAGGTTATGAATTGGTTAGGGTTAGGGCTGACTGTTGAGTTAGGTTACTCTTTTAACCCTAGTTTAGTTCATGCCTTGATAAGATGCCCAAATAATTTTGAAAAGTCTCTTTTATTGATAATATTTCATTACATTGTTTTAAATTCCAATCTACTGGGTGTGGGTGTTACATTTTCCCCCTCTATAAAAAGGTTGGTCCCTCAAACTTGCTAACATTTATACATTAAACAGTTTGGAGAACTAGGTGTGCACTTCATCTTCTTGCTCCCACATAGCCTCTTCAACAGCACGATTTCTCCAAAGGACCTTTACTAGAGTAATAGTCTTGTTGTATAACACCTATTTCTTACGATCTAGTATCTAATCTGGCCGGTCAACATAACTTAGGTCTGCTTTTATCTCTAAGGGCTCGAACTCGATCACTTGGTCGAGTTCTTGTACGTATTTCTATCGCATAGAAACATGAAATGCATCGTGTACATTGAAAAGTTGTTGAGGTGGTCTCAGTCGATAAGTGGCGGGTCCCAGTCTATCTACTATCTAGAATGGGTTGATGTATTAGAGACTATAGCTTTTCCTTCCCGCCAAATCTGAATTTGCCATTAAATTGAGATACTTTTAAGACGACGAAATTACCGATATAAAATTCCAAGTCCTTCCTCCATGCTTTAGTGTAGCTCTTGTATTTACTTTGTGTCGTCTATAGATATTGGCGGATAGTCTAGATTTTCTCTATGGCGGCTTGAATTATATTTGGTCCAAGATATTTTTGCTCAAGTACCTCTGTCCAACATACTGGAGATTTTCACTTCCATCTATAAAGTGCTTCATAAGACGCCATTCCAATGCTGGCTTGGTAACTGTTGTTGTAGGATTACTCTGCTAATGGAAAGTGATCTGCCCAGCTTCTTTTGAAGTCCAGGGCGCACAGTCACAACATGTCTTCCAACATCTGAATCACCTTCTCCAATTGTCTATCTATTTTCAGGTGATAAGTTGTGCTGAGCCAAAATTTCATCCCAAGTGCTGTTTGCACAGACTGCCAAAACCTTTACATGAATCGTGGGTCACGATCGGATATGATAGACACTGGGATCCTTTGCAACTTTACTATTTCTTATATATATAATTCAGTCAATCTCTCTAGAGGGTACTTTATCCTAATTGGTAAGA
Source organism: Nyssa sinensis (assembly GCA_008638375.1). Classification (NCBI taxonomy): domain Eukaryota; kingdom Viridiplantae; phylum Streptophyta; class Magnoliopsida; order Cornales; family Nyssaceae; genus Nyssa; species Nyssa sinensis. Next base: position 23,892,134 of record CM018034.1, read on the forward strand.
AGTGTGCAGCTTTAGTTAGTTTTTCCATGATCAACCAAATAGAATCACAACCCTTGACGAAACAGAGTAATCTGATAACAAAATCCATTGTGATGTGCTCCCGTTTCCACTCTAGGATCGAAAATAGTTGCAAAAGTCCGCTGGCTCTTTGGTGTTTAGCCTTTACCTACTGACATCGGGCACACCGTGCGACAAAATATGCTAAATACATCTTCAATCCCTGACACTAATACAATTCCTTGACATCATGGTACATCTTGGTGTTGCTAGGGTGTACAGCAAATCGCAAGCAGTGAGCTTCCTCTAAAATCTCCTTCTTAAGTTCTGATTGGTCCGATACGCAAATCTTGTTTTGGAATTGTAAGATTCCTTCACGAATCTCATAATCAGGCTTCCCAATTTCCACCACCTCCTTCTTGCTCTTCAGCAAAGCTTTATGCTTGTTTTGGCCTTCTCGTAACCTTTCCACGAAAGAGGATTAGATCACAAGATTGCCCAGTAAGGCTTGCAACCTAGGTAACCTCAATTTCATCTCATATAGATCCTTGATCAATTCTGCTTGGTTGGTAATCATAGACGCAAGACTTCCTAACTTTATGCTCAACGCATCCGCCACTAAATTGGCCTTGCCTGGATGATATTGAATGCTCATATTATAATCCTTAATTAATTTCAACCATTTGTGCTGCCTCATATTCAGCTCCTTTTGGGTAAATAAGTACTTGAGCTTAGTGTTTGATTCTATGGAGTCCAAAAATTCTCACTTTTGGTTTCTAGTTGATTCTAACTATCCTTAGGTCTATTTCACTTGATTTTTCCTATTTTTTGAATCATTTTACATGTAGGTTAATTTCCAATGATCAAAAATGAGTTTTGTTTCAATTGAGTTGTAGGCACTATTTTAAGCTACATCAATGGCGGTTCCCACTCGATTCCACCATTCCAAAGGTTTACAGGCTTAGAGAATTCATCTAACATGCATATAATTCATATATGAACTTAAATAAAGAGAGAAAACTAATTCAAACCTGATTTGAATGATTTCATGAATTTTCTATTTTTATTCTCTTTCCTCTTTCTCCAAATCTAAGCAGTCCTTGATCTCTCTTTGCACATGAATCTCTCACTTTCTTTCTCTAATTTCAGGAACTAAATCAAGTATGTGGGGCTTGTATATGTATAGAGGAATTTGTAGCTTCAAGGTGAAGGAATGTCTCTTAGTTAGTTGGCCATAGTGGCTGTTTACAGCTGTAACACCCATACCTAATAAATTGAAGCTTCAGACAGTGTAATGAAGTATTAGTAATAAAAGAGATTTTTCAAAATTGTTTGGGCATTTTATCAAGGCACGAACTAAACTAGGATTAAAGGATTAACCGACTCAACAGTGAACCCTAACCCTAACTAGGCCACAACCCTAGCGTTAAAAATTAAACATAACTTAAGGTCAACTTAACCTAACTTGGGTTAGTAAGATTAATAGGTTAAGTGGTCAGAATATCACTAACCTAAAGTAAAAAAATTACTACATCAAATATCATGCATTATTAAATAATTAATTATTTAATAATTAAAAAAATAAAGAAAAATAAGAAATAAATACATGAAATTATGAGAAAAATATAAAGAATATTTTAAAAATTCATGTGACTTACACATGACACCAAGGACCTAATACACACACTAAATTGTGTATATAGGTTTGAAATACATGAAAGTAATTAAGAATAATTAAAGAAAAATAGAAGAAAATTATGAAAAATTATTTTAATTAAGCATGTGCCTAGCACAAGACCTAGACAACAGGAACACACACTCAAGTGTGTGTGCGTGTGTGTGTGTATATATATATATATATATATATATAAATTATAAAGAAAAACGAAAGACGGCCCACCCTAGCCTCCATAGCCACCATGGCCAACCATCCAAGGTGCTTCCCTTCATGAAGAAGCTAAAGAAAAATCGCCCTGTGTAAACACCGTTCCAACAAACAAAACACACTTTCTGAAACTAAAAAGTGGGAGAGAGAGATTTGTGTGCAAATGGCTTGAAAGAATTGTGTAGACAATGAGAAGGATGGAGATGGAAGGAAGACGGAAATTCCAAAACTAAGTAAAACAGGTTAAAACTTCAACTCTCTTCTATTTTTTCAATTCATGTGCATATTTAGGATTGATTTGATCATTTAAATGAATTTGTATGCCTTTGTAACCGCATTGATGGACCTTCAATGGTAGGTTTTAATCGATGAGAATTAAACTAATTTTCATCACTCAAACCTTAAATTAGACATAAGAATCACTAATCTACAAAAATTAAATCATTTGACCCATTGTGAACCGATATATACTCTTACAGGTTTGGGTCAAAAAAGGGTAAGGGATCAAACAAGAATTTAAACTCATAACTTTAAACATAGAAATAAAGTTCATAGCCTACGGATCACAACCAAACAAATCCTATATTTGCATGTTCAAACATAGTCCACTCAGTAATATAACTATTGCCTTGCGGTGCTCCTATTCAGTAAAAAACATTAAATTAAATTTCTTAAATTTGGTAGAGCAGCAGCACTTACTTCCTTATGATACAAACCATCTCTCTTGCAATTATCAGGCAATCAAGTTTAAATAGGTGGGACATAAAGGCCTAAACACATTAGGTGCCTCCGTCTCGACCAAATCCAAGTGCTTTTTGAGGAGGTGCATGTACACAATCCAATCTCCATCTCTGCTCGTACTAGGCATCGGCATTACATATCCAGTCTGGCCGCCCCACGGAAAATGGTAAGATCCAAAAGCTGGCTGACCCCATCCAAAGTCTAACCATGACACCGGAAAGCGCTGCCCTGATGACACAACCACCGCTGCTTCATCGTTGCTGCCTTTGCAGTACACCTTCACTATTGCCTTGTCTGGACGATGCAACTCAACCCAATCAATTAGCCCTAGGAAATGCTCCTCCTTGGTGGCGCCCTCTAAAAATGCATGGACATCGTCCGCAACCAGGCTAAGTGGCATTGCCTTGAGCTCGCCAACACTTGCTTCACTATATGGAATGGAAAGAACGTTTCCAAAGTAGTTTTGCATACACAAATTAGCTGTGTCTCCTCTGCCACTTAACCTTTCTCGGCCATCAACCACGATTCCTAACTTACATTTCTTGCTGCAATCATTGCCGGCTTCGGCTATCAATTTCCACAAGAAGGCACTAAAAGTTACAAGTTTGCTTCTCCTTCCGTTGGAGCTGGCCTGGGATTGAAGTTGGTCGATTACCTCTGCTTGGACGTAGTAGATGCGGCTGATGAGATGATCATGATCGTCATGAGAGGGCTCGGGATTTATTGGTGGTGGCAGTGACTTGATGAATACATACGTATTGTCAATGGATGAATGATAGTGAGGAGGGCGTCGTGGAGTGAGCAGAGTGCGCTTGAGAGTTGGGACATGAGAGGACGGTGCCTTTCCTTGAGCGATCCCAGCCCATGCAACTAAGAACATGTTGGCTGAGTGGGCATCCGCCACTCGGTGATCAAATGTGCATCCAATCACCAGCCCACCACATTTCAGCTCGGTTACCTGTTACACCGACTTCATCCATTATATATGTATTTAACCAACCCGAACTCGATTATTTATTTTATATTTTATTTAAAATTTTTTTAATAAATTATTATATTTTTTTATTTTAATTATACACTTAAAAATCTCAATAATTTTTTAAAATTTCTTCTTCTAAAAAAAATAAAAAATTATTAAAATAATTCATTCCACGTAATTTAATTTTAAAAAAAATGCTAAATGTCAACAAGTTTTTAAAATTATAAAAATATAAATAGTAATTATTATAAGAAAATCTTATAAATCTAATTATGAATAACTAAAGTATGAAAAATATAATATATAAAATATTAAATTTGGGTTCAATTTTTAAAATATCAACCCAAGTCCAATCTTAACTTAAATCGGGCTTGAATTTTTTTGTTCAATTCTAACCTAAAGTATAAAAGATGAAACTCGAGCCCTAAAAAATTTATGCCGAATTTGAGTTGATCCATCCAAGTTGCATCTCTACGTACATGTGTCTGATTCTCTAGAAATTAGAAAACGCTTTTCAATTTCTTTACTTACCGTCTCATGTGACTTCATGCAGTGTATTTGAGTCCACGTAATGTCACATTACATTGGGATACAAATAAAAATAAAAATTGAAGATATGTATTTGAAAGACAACTTTTTTATAAACCCCACTTAGATTCTATTTAAATACGTGTCTTAATCATAATTAGTCGTATATGTAATATAAATATTCTTTTAACTTTATTTAAATTTTTTTAAATTAAACTAAATAACCACATTATATTTATATAAATGCATACATTAAAACTTAAAATTGTGAATGATATTTTTTAATTAATAAATGTGTTTGGTCTTATTATTAAATTTTAAGTAAAAATTATAATAAATAATATCATCTAATAAACTAATATGATGTATCTAATATTTCTCTTAAAAAAATAATCATCAAATTAATTTATATTTTATATTTATCATTAACACGTCGTGCTAGATCAGAATTGTAATTTAAATTTTATTTATAAATCATTTTTATGCGAAAAAAAAAGTTGTGGCCTTTGGACAAAGCCTTTCAATGACAATTTTTCCCATTGACGAAATTTTTTTTAGGTGTTAGAAGTTTGAAAACTTAAGGGTTGACAATATTAAATGGCCTCTTTGGCTGGCACTTCGAATTAAATAGTTTCATTCACTTGCGAGGTCAAAATTTAACGAATGTTATTTATTTCTAGGGGCAGTTCATACAAAATATTGTTCCAGTTTTAATCGAACCCCCCGCTAATGGACGGTAAGATTGGTCTTCCTGAATTAGTCGATCCAACCAAGTTATAAAAAAAAATAGTTTCATTCACTTTTACAAACTATTTTTAACGTAAAAGATCATCGTTTTGAGTGGATCTATTTGGGAAAAAAGATTGTCACATTTAAAATCATGACTGATGATTTCAAGAAAAATCTAAAATGGACCTTGTAAAGAAATATGAAATTTTTTTCTATTTTTGTTAATTACTTGATTCAAGATGACAATTTTTTATTCGGTAAATTACATTAACATCCATTTACAGTTTTTAATAATTATAAAGACATTTTTTAAAATTTCAGAAATAATACTAACTTCTTTTATTTTTATTGATAAATTATAAAGACCCTCTCTCTAATCTTATTTTTTTTATCAAAATGACAAAAATGTAAATTATGGTTTTTTTTTTTAGCGTTTTTAAAAATTTGACCAATTTTTTCTAACATTTTTTTTTATTTTTAAATAAATATTAATTAAAATCTTCTTTGACTAAAAAATATAAGTTTTTTATTTAAATTTTTTTTTTATAAAATGAAAAAAAAATCTATAGAAAATTGTTAGAAAAAAAATAGTCAAAATTGAAAAAATGTAAAAATAAAAATAGAATGAAAGGGCATTTTTGTCATTTTAAAAAAAAATTAACTGTAATTGACTTTATATATATATATATATATATATATTATGATGTCATTTTGATTGTGAATGGAATCATTCAATTAGATCCTTAATTTTTGCAGCTCTGTAGGGCTTTTGATTCAAGGAAAAAGTAATTCTCTTAAATAAGAATTTTATTGCATGCCAAGCACTAGAAGAATACTAAACTCCGATCCACATAATTAAGCTGTCCAAAAGAAAACAATTGGTCTGAAATGTGGTGACTTTCAGCAAAAGAGATATGACGAATATTTCTATCATTTGGTGAAACAGAGGGCCCACCTCGTCTTTTTCATTGGTTTATTGCAAAATTCATGGCAGCGCGCTTTGGCAATAGAAATAAGTATGATGATTTCGTGCACAGTTGAGCCTAATAAAATACACGAATGGATCTATTTCTTAATTGGTTGATATATAATTGAGTACTGCTTTTTGTGGTGGTTGATGGCAGTCGCGTAGGCGAAGGTATAGACAATTGTATTGACCACTGCGCACTTGACAGCTGAAAGTTTATTTAATTATATGTAAATGATTTTTGTGGTGACTCAAATTCATGTCAAATTTAAATTTAAGTCAAAATTTATAAAAATTACCTTTCAATTCTAGAGTCAATTTCATACCAAATCAGTTTTTACTCAAATCCAAACCTAAATCAGTACACTACTATTTACAACATCAAATTTTTAACAACTATTTTTTTTTCTCTATCTAGTCTCATATCAGATAAAAAATAAAAGGAAAAGACAAGGAAAATAGATGGAAAAAAAAAATCAGGAAAAGGAAAAAATTAGTATGGATTTGTGTAGTCACTATATATGTTCTTCAAGGGCTAAAGAACACATCTTTTTGAAGGAATTTCTCAAGTTCTCATAACTCCATTATTTGAGGGAATTTCTGTATCTGTATAGAAAGATAAAATCAAAATCCAAAACCCTAGAAGAGAGAAAATCATCACTCAAGAGAGAGTGAAAAACAGATAGATATAGAATTACAGAAAGAGATAAACAGTAGATAGAGATTAGAGTAGAGAGAGAACAAGTTTAGAGCCCTACAAATCCGCGAAGATGGCGTCGACCAAGATGATGTCGTCTTTGTTAGAAAAATAATGGGTTTGAGCATAATAAATAGCTAACTTTGAGTTAAAATTAAAGTGGGTCCCACAAATTAATTTTAGTGGGTCCACATGGGAATGTGTTCTCCTCCATGAAGAGATGAAGATTAAATATTGGGTTACTCAAAACCATTAAGGAGTGAATGAGAAATTGCCTCCAAACATCACCACTTGAGAATGGTAATAAAAGCTTAAAACTTGTGCAAAAAGCTTGTGTCCCACATAGGATGGGTACAAGGCCATTTATTAGTATATATACACCTACCTTGGAGTGGGGTTTGGGCTCCAAGGGGCACCCCAGTTTTGTGGAAGGGGAGAGGACCTAGCACATGCTTGGTTCACCACGCGCGCGCCGCCGCCGCACCGAACCGGGCTTGGGCTTGTATATATCTTTTTGGAGAAAATTTATTTAAATTTTCCAAACCAGAAAACACAGTCGTTTTAAACTTGCGTTTAAGTTACAATTGGATTCCGAAACGCTGTCGTTTTGCGTCATGCGTATGGTTACCGTTGGGAGTCCAAAACGCAGTCGTTTTGTGACATGCGTACGGTTACCGTTAGGAGTCCTGTGTCTGTTTGCTATGAACAGACACAACTGAACCTTCATGACTGCACCAAATAGTCATAAAGAAGCCTATAAATACCAGACCCTCATTTCATTTCATTCCATTCGAAATATTGCATTCTCTCTCTCTGCATAAGTCAAGTTCGAGTGTTGATACAGTTGTGTTCGTAGGGTTCTAAAGATTGAAGTATTGCTTCTTTAGAACCGAAATCCATTCTATCTTGGGAGATGATTGCTCATCACCTTGAGCACCGAAAGGGAGCAAATTCGTCTTAAGGAAATTGTAATTTCACAAGGCTCGGATTTAATTCTGTTCAAATTTCAATAACAGTGAGTTTATTTTAATACAGTGTCTTTCATTTTGGTTTTAATTTATTGTAACAGTGTTTCCATTCTGTTTAATTCGATAACAATATATAATCTAATATATATATATATATATATTCAGTATATTTCAGGCATAACAATCTTAAGACGAATTTCAATTTATTTTGCCTGTTGTAATACACTGTTATATACAGAAATTTTATATATATATATTATATATACTGTACTGTTATATATATATATTGTACTGTCATATATACGGTTATATATTATATATACGGTACTGTCATATATACTGTTATATATTATAGGTATACTGTTTTGTTATATATACAGTACTGTTATATATAGTACTGTTTTATTATATTATATTTATAATTATACAGTATATCATATATACACTACTGTTTTGTCAGATTATATAGTACTGATAATTTATATATAGTACTGTTATTGTTAAATACAGTACTGGTTTATTATATATATATATATATATAGTACTGTTTATATATATACTATTCAATCTGTTTATATATATATATATATATATATACACACTATTGAATCTGTTTATATATATACTATTGAATCTGTGGATATATATACTGTTCTAGTAACACTGTTTTATAAAGCATTAAAACGGTTTTAGAAAAACTTTTGTTTAGTAGATTTCTTTTGAATAAATCTTGTGTATAATTGAGACATAACTTTCTGTTTTTGTAACAGAAATGGCCTCTACAAGCAATGCACCTACCATGAATATGTCTCATGGAGAGAAGCTCGAAAAGTTCAATGGAACAGATTTCAAACGTTGGTAACAGAAAATGATCTTCTATCTCACAACCTTGAATTTGGCAAGGTTCCTTTGTAAAGATTCTCCTATACTTGTTGAAGGAGAACCTGACAAGGAAAAAGTGGTTGTTGTTGATGCATGGAAACATGTAGATTTCTTATGTAGAAATTATGTGTTGAATGGATTGGATAATACATTATATAATGTATATTAGTCAATCAAAATTGCAAAGCAACTATGGGAATCTTTGGACAAGAAATACAAAACTGAAGATGCTGGCATGAAGAAATTCATAGTCAGCAAATTTCTTGACTATAAGATGGTGGACCATAAAAAGGTGATAAGCCAAGTTCAAGATCTACAAGTGATCCTCTATGACATCCATGCTGAAGGAATGTCTCTAAGTAACTCATTTCAAGTGGCTGCTGTGATTGAGAAATTGCCACCATCATGGAAAGACTTTAAGAATTATCTCAAGCACAAATGCAAAGAGATGAATCTTGAAGAGTTGATAGTGAGACTACGAATTGAAGAAGACAACTGAGGGTCTAAAAAGAAGAATGGGAATCATTCCATGGGGGCTAAGACAAATGTTGTTGAACAAGGCTCAAAGAATAAAAGGAAGCGTGAAGGAAAGGGTCCTTCTCAAGTTTCTAAGAAGTTCAAAGGGAAATGCTACAACTGTGGTAAGCGAGGACATCGTTCAAAGGACTGTCGCAAACCAAAGAACTCAAGGAAACCAAATGCTCAAGCAAACATGACAGAATATGACAGGCTTTCAGTTGATGTTGGTGAGATGAATCTTTCCGCTGTTGTATCCGAATGTAACTTGGTGCGAAACCCCAAGGAATGGTGGGTAGACACTGGGGCTACACGCCACATTTGCTCAAACAAATGGATGTTCTCTACCTACAAACCTGTTGAGCACGAAGAACAACTCTTCATGGGTAATTCTTCGAGTTCCAAAGTGGAAGGACGTGGAAAGGTGATACTGAAAATGACATCTGGAAACAAACTCACTCTCAACGATGTGCTTCATGTGCCCGACATTCGCAAAAACTTAGTCTCTGGATCAATGCTTAGCAAGAATGGCTTCAAATTAGTCTTTGTGTTTGACAAATTTGTGCTCACTAAGAATGAAATGTTTGTGGGAAAGGTTTATTTGAGTGAGGGGCTGTTTAAGATGAATGTTATGACTATTGTACCGAAATCTATTAGTAATAATAATAATGCTTCTTCTTCTCACTTGTTTAAGTCTTCAAGTATTTGGCATGCTAGATTAGGACATGTTAATTATGATACTTTACGTAGATTAATTAACTTCGAGTTTTTGCCTAAATTTGATATTAATCCTAATCACAAATGTGAAACTTGTGTGGAATCTAAATTGACGAGATTACCCTTCCATTCTGTTGGAAGAAGTACTGAACCTCTAGATTTAATTCATAGTGATATCTGTGACTTAAAGTTTGTGCAACCTAGAGGGGGGAAAAAAGTATTTTATTACTTTTATTGATGATTGCACTAGATACTGTTATGTGTATTTGTTAAGAAGCAAAGATGAGGCTATAAAAATATTCAAACATTACAAGAATGAAGTTGAGAATCAACTTAGCAAAAAGATCAAGGCAATAAGAAGTGATAGAGGTGGTGAATATGAATCACCTTTTAAGGAGTTCTATTCAGAACATGGAATCATTCACCAAACTTCCACTTCTTATTCACCTCAATCTAATGGTATTGCTGAACGCAAAAACCGAACATTAAAAGAAATGATGAATGCTATGTTGTTAAGTTCTGGTTCACCCCAAAATTTGTGGGGGGAAGCTTTGCTTTCCGCTAATTATATTCTCAACAAGGTACCTCATAAGAAAACTCATAAAACACCTTATGAATTATGGAAAGGTCACAAACCTTGGTATAAATACTTAAGAGTGTGGGGGTGTCTAGCTAAAGTGGCAGTTCCTAAACCTAAAAAGGTTAAAATACGACCAAAAATCATTGACTGTGTATTCATTGGTTATGCAAATAACAGTAATGCATATCGATTTCTTGTTCATAAATTTGAGATTCCTAATGTGCATGTTAATACAATTATTGAGTCAAGGGATGCTTCATTTTTTGAAAATGTATTTCCTTATAACATGACACATGAATCAAGTTTACAGAAAAGGCCTCTAGAAGCTACAGTTAGTAATAATCATGAAAGTATAGACCAAAAGTCTATAATTGATGAACCTAGACGTAGTAAGAGAGCAAAGAAATCAACGTCCTTTAGACCTGATTTTCTAACATATTTGTTGAAAAATGATCCTCAAACGTTCAAGGGAGCAATGTCCTCCCCCGAAGCTTCATATTGGAAAGAAGCAATCAATAGTGAAATTGAATCCATCATGCAAAATCATAAGTGGGAATTAGTGGATCTTCCACCTGGTTCCAAACCATTAGGGTCCAAATGGATCTTTAAAAAGAAGATGAAAGCTGATGGGTCAATAGAGAAATATAAAGCAAGACTTGTTGTCAAAGGCTATAAGCAAAGGAAAGGATTAGATTATTTCGATACTTATTCACCAGTTACTAGAATCACATCCATTCAGATGTTGATTGCGATAGCAGCTTTAAATGGATTAGAAATACATCAAATGGATGTGAAAACTGCTTTCTTAAATGGTGAGTTAGATGAAGAAATATATATGGAACAACCCGAAGGGTTTATTGCTTCTGGACAAGAAAGGAAAGTATGCAAGCTTGTCAAATCCCTCTATGGATTAAATCAAGCACCAAAACAATGGCATGAAAAATTTGACAATGTAATGATGTCAAATGGATTCAAGATCAATAAGTGTGACAAATGTGTATATGTCAAAACCACTCAAAAATGATATGTCATCTTATGTCTTCACGTTGATAATATGCTAATTTTAGGTAGCACCATTGATATGATAAATGCTACAAAACAAATGTTATCCAATAGATTTGATATGAAAGACTTAGGTGTCACAGACACTATTTTAGGAATGAAAATTTCTAGAATGTTTGATGGACTTGTTTTATCTCAATCTCATTACATTGAGACATTACTTGATAAGTGCAAGAAGTTTAACATAAATCCTGTAAAGACACCAGTGGATGTAAGTCTTCATCTTGCTAAAAATATTGGAGAAAGCATATCTCAATTAGAGTACTCTCGTATAATAGGCAGCTTAATATATGTCATGAACTACACTCGACTTGATATAGCATATTCAATGAGTAAGCTTAGTCGATTTACGAGTAATCCAGGAAACAATCACTGGAAAGCGATAATAAGACTTTTGGGATATTTAAGCTATACCCAAAATTATGGACTACACTACACAAGATATCCAGTTGTACTTGAAGGGTATAGTGATACCAATTGGATATCTGATTCAAAAGACACCAAATCCCCAAGTGGATATGTTTTTACTCTAGGAAATGCAGCCGTGTCTTGGAATTTCTCCAAACAAACATGTATTGCTAGATCTATAATGGAATATGAACTCATTGCTTTAGATAAAGCTGGAGAAGAAGCAGAATGGCTTCATAATTTCTTAGAGGATATTCCAAATTGGTCAAGACCAATGCCCGCTATTTGTATACATTGTGATAGTCAATCAGCCATTAGAAGGGCATAAAGTCATATGTATAACGGTAAGTCATGACACATACGTCGAAGACATAATACCGTTAGACAAATGCTCTCAAATGAAATTATCACCATTGACTATGTAAGGTCAAAAGATAATATTGCGGATCCACTTACAAAAGGCCTAACACGAGAGCAAATGGAAAGTTCATCGAAGGGAATGGGTTTAAAGCCTATGTCTAAACAAGAGTTGTCATAGTGGCAACCCAACCTAGTTGACTGGAGATCCCAAGATCTAGGTTCAAAGGGCCAACCGAACTATGAAACAACTCGGTACGCACTGAGGAGATATTTACTCCTAACCATTCCTATGATGAGACAGTGCACATTTTTTGCGAGAACCAATGATAAGTTATGCTTTTAATGATCTCTATATCTTAGAAAAATGTCCAAATAGGGTATTACAGGATACTTCATAGAAATCACCTATGTGAGTAAGAAGGGGCCGCTTCTATGAGAATTTGAAAGGCTGAATTCTCTAAAACACTCACAGAACCAAGAGGTGTTCAAGGCCAAAAAGAACACAAACGTGAGAACCAACTATCTTTGAAAAGGGTACAGTGTGAGTTCTATTGTCTTGGTTTACACAAACGGCTGACAGTTCAAAGACCTCATGTCTACTGATTAGCTAAGTAAATCCGATAATCGTTCACTAAGGTAAGTTCAAAGCCAGTAGGCTATTTAACCCAATGTAGTAACCTTTTCACTATACTCGAACTAGTGTCTGTAAATCATTTGCATTACTTTCAGTCAATTTCATTCATATGGGGGATTGTTGGAAAAATAATGGGTTTGAACATAATAAATAGCTAACTTTGAGCTAAAATTAAAGTGGGTCCCACAAATTAATTTTAATGGGTCCACATGGGAATGTGTTCTCCTCCATGAGGAGATGAAGATTAAATATTGGGTTGCTCAAAACCATTAAGGAGTGAATGAGAAATTGCCTCCAAACATCACCACTTGAGAATGGTAACAAAAGCTTAAAGCTTGTGCAAAAAGCTTGTGTCCCACATAGGATGGGTACAAGTCCTTTTATTAGTATATATACACCTACCTTGGAGTGGGGTTTGGGCTCCAAGGGGCACCCCAGTTTTGTGGAAGGGGGGAGGACCTAGCACATGCTTGGTTCACCACACACGCGCGTGCCGCCGCCGCTGCCGCCCCACCCCGGGCCGGGCTCGGGCTCGGGTTCTAGGTTCTGGGCCTGGGCTTGGGCTTGTTGTGTATATATCTTTTTGGAGAAAATTTATTTAAATTTTTCAAACCAGAAAACGCAGTCGTTTTAAACTTGCGTTTAAGTTACCGTTCGGATTCCGAAACGCTGTCGTTTTGCGTCATGCGTATGGTTACCATTGGGAGTCCAAAACACAGTCATTTTGCGACATGCGTACGGTTACCGTTGGGAGTCCTAAACGCCGTCGTTTTGCAATGGCGTTGGTTTGACTGAACAGTCATCCTTTTTCATGGTTGCGCCTGTGTCTGTTCGCCATGAACAGACACAACTAAACTTTCATGACTGTACCAAACAGTCATGAAGAAGCCTATAAATACCAAACCCTCATTACATTTCATTCCATTCGAAATATTGCATTCTCTTTCTCTCTCTGTATAAGTCAAGTTCGAGTGTTGATACAGTTGTGTTCGTAGGGTTCTAAAGATTGAAGTGCTGCTTCTTTAGAACCGAAATCCGTTTTATCTTGGGAGACGATTGCTCATCACCTTGAGCACCGAGATGGAGCAAATTCGTCTTAAGGAAATTGTGAATTTCACAAGGTTCGAATTTAATTCTATTCAAATTCCAATAACAGTGAGTATATTTTAATACAGTGTCTTTTATTCTGGTTTTAATTTATTGTAACAGTGTTTCCATTCTGTTTAATTAGTATAACAGTATATAATCTAATATATATATATATATATATATTCAGTATATTTCAGGCATGACAGTCTTCGACTTTGAGAAAGTTGATGGAGAAAGAAAGACAAGAAAAGAAGGTGGTTTGTAGAGACAAAAAAAAAAGTTACATCTTAAAAAAAAAAAAAACGCACAAAAAAAGATTTGGAAGGAAAAAGAAAAAGGAATGAAAATAATAGAAAAAAAAAATTGGTGGAAAAATTTGGGAGGGAATGAAAATTAAGAGTGAAAGAAGATTTGGAAGGAAAAAGAAGAGGGAAAATAATTTTTGAAAAAAAATGACACAAAATAGTTTTTGGGATAAGGTGAGAATTTTTAAAAAATATTTGAGTAAAAACTTAAGTAGCCATTGGAAACATTAAACTTAGATTCACCTTTTAATTTAAAATTTGAGTTTAAATTTGCTAACAAAATTTAAGTTTAAATTTGAGTTTAAATCTGCTAACAAAATTTGAGTTAGCACTGTAGATGTTGTAAACATGCATATATAAAGATGCCGATTGTACTGTGTGATTAATTTTTCCCACTTTTCACGAGGATAACAAAAGTTATATCTGTGATTATGAAAAGAATACATGATGGATGGATGGATGTACCTGAACGGAGAGCACGCCTCGCTTCTTGAAGGGAACCAACTTTCGATGGACGGAGGCATCTGGATGGTAAAGGTCGAGGTGTTTGAGCTCCACATCTGCGTAGGCATTGATGAAATCCAGCCCACTGTTGTTGCAGAGAAGCTCAGGCTCCCCACGACGGTTCTGCACAACCTCTCCGGCAAAGGCATAGAAGGAGCTGAGCGTTTCAGCCAGGGCTTTCTTGACCGCGCTCACCATAACCATGCTGCTGCTGCTGCTGCTCTCATGCGTTTCTTGACTACTTTTCTTGTAGCATAAGAAAATGCCCACGTCCAGTGCTGGTAGGAGCAAATCTAGGTTTGACAAGGGCAATAAGTGTTCTAGCATTGGCAACACTGCCAACACCATCTCTTCTCGCTTTACTGTCACCTGATATTCATCACGACAAGAATCCATATATCTCTATATATTTTAGATTCACAAGGAGAGGAGAGAGTACTTGGCGATCGATGTCAAAGAGGCGGGCAGATCATATAGATGAGATAATTTGAAGGCGATGGAGGAAATGAATTGTACTGAGACAGATTTTAAAGACTTGGAAAGGGTGCACTTAATTAATTATATGATTTTTGATTCAAGGAATTTATGTTAATATTTTTATTTTTTAAAAATAGAAAACAATTTTTTAAAAAGTACTTGATTCTTCTTTAAAATGTGTCTTTTAGGAACATTTTTGAATAAATATTTTCAAAAATGAGAAAAAATTATAATCTATCTATTAATTATTATTTTTATTTGATTTTACTTAATTGTGATATTATCAATAAAATATAAATATAAAGAACCAAAACAATATGGATAAAATGTCATCAATTCTAACCATAAATAAATGAGATGTAATCATTTTTTTTCAATTAATACTTAAATTGAAATATTATTATTTTTATCATTTCATATTTTTCAAGATCACAGAGCAATTTAATAATTACTTTAAAGTTTTGAAAATGTTATGTAAAAAGTAGTCAAATTATTTTTAAAAATGAAAAATGAGATGCAAATTAAAGATATTCAGAATGCTTTTAAAATAACGTTTAGGATTTTGTTTTAGAACATAACTAAACTAATAGGTTTTTAAATATGATTTTTAAAAAAATTGTTTTTGAATTATAACCAAAAAGGACCGTCAAAATTTTGAAAATATACAAAAAATACTTTGGTAGATTTTGTAAAAATTATCATTAATTTTTTTTTTTTGTTTTTGAAAACAAAAAGAGTGATTCCAATATGATTTTATTGGAATCATAATATGAATGTAACGTTTGTAGACTTATTTTGCTTTTGAGAATGTTTTGAATTGTTATCAATTGCGTTTAAAATTTATTCACATGATTAAAACAGTTTTTTCTTTTGATCAAATAGTTGAAATACAAGACATATTTATAATTAAAATAAAAATAAATTCAACTAAAAATAAAACAAAATATTTTAATTATTTGATAATTTTAGAATCCCAATTAATTTATGTTTAATATTTAGATATCACCTCAAATGTCAAAATATTTAATCTCATATATATTTGAATTTACAATAATTTTAACAACCAAAATGATGATATTGGCCTATTATTAAATTCCAATTTCAAACTACAACTGTTTTGTATATTGAATAAATGCACCCTTAATGAGGAGGCAAACAAAGTTGCCAGCAAAGATTCTTGCCTCGGTCGGTTCAATTTTCAGACAATTTGAAGAATCCTAGAAAAGTTCACCTAAACAACAATTATACAAATAACACGTTTTTAAAATTTTGAAATTTGAAGAATCTTGGAAAGGTAATCCAATTAAGAGAGAAATTATTTGATGTGAATGATTTGAATATTTTGTAAGATTATCGAGTTCAACTTTATTGTTAAAATTGTATAAATTATCACACTATATAACGATCACATGAAATAACTTCTTTTAATAAAGAACCAAATAAAAGAAAGCAGGAGGAAGTGCTGCCTTTGACACATTCTATCTTTATTGAATAGTTTCATTAATTATGGGGAAAAAAAAGTTCAATGAGATAGTAAGATAGTGTCATTTTTACTATGATTTGAGTATTATTGTAAAATTCATATGAATCTCACAAAAATAACAAATTATGATGGGTTAGCATCATACTACAATTTTATTAGATCTTTTTCCGTTAATGATTAAGAGAACAAAACTGTAACTCTTATAAATATATATACAAAAATAGAAATTTCAAAGAGGTCAACTTTTTTTTTTATTTTTTTATAAGAATTTGTAGAGATCTGAATTTTTTTGATATAATTTTTTTTTATTATTATTTGAATATGAATATATGTGTATGCATGAAATGTGTATTATATACATGTAGATGTATATATATATATGTACACATATATATATGGTATAATGTAAAATATACATGTATACAATTACTTATATGTATAAAGTAAAAGAAAAATGAAAAAAATAAAAGAAAGTAAGGGGAAGAAAGCTGCCCGAGCAGCAGGTGCATGCAGTGTGATGCATGTGTGTGGGTGTGTGTCGGATGTACAGTGTGTGTGTGTGTGTGAGTGTGTGTTAGCTGTGTTTAATATAATATATATATATATATATACACACATATGTTGCGTGTGAGAGTGTGAGTGCAAAAAGTGAAGGAGTGTGTGAGTGTACAAAGCAGGTAGGGTGTTGAGTGTGTGCGTAGGTTTGATGTAGAGAGAGAGAGAGAGAGTTGTGTGTATATAGATGTGTACATGTGTGTGTGATTCGAGAGGGGACCAAAGAAGGTAGAGTGAGGAACTGAGGAGGTTCAGAGGGATTCAGAAAGCAAAGCAAGAAGATGGAGGTGCCATTGTTGAGGTAAAAACCACCAATCCACTTTTTTTCTCTCTCTAAAGTTTATACATGTTGGTAAACTGTTTAAGCTTTTTAAATGCATGCATAGCCCTATTAGGAAGATATAAATGTATTAGAAGCCAAATAGAGGAGCTTGGGGACTTAGAAACCACAAACCGTGCCCAGGCTGCCATTGAGACACCTTGTGATAGTAGGTCTAAATCCAACCAAGCCAAATGGAGTTTGGCTTACTTAAACCTCAAAAAGACCTCACCGGTGTTCTGAAAACACCTAGCCGCGACCTAGGGGACCCAAGGAAGCCCCCAAAATTAAGAGTTGCAGATTCGGGTTTGGAAGCCCAACCCCACAAACCTGAACCAAAACCCAGTTTTGAGAATGGAAACTCAAACCTTATGATCGGTAGGTCACCACAGACGAAATCCCATCAACTTTAGACCAAAAACATACGTGTATAACCGAGTTGCAGGTTCGGTTATTTGATTTCAGGCCATATGCTTGAGCTCGATACGATGCCCCTAATGAATGCTAAACCAATCCTTAGGATTCTAGGAATGAGTTAAGGTGGAAAGCAGAGGAAGGGATCAGCTAAAAACCCACGAAATCAAAAGGATTTAAAAACTGGAAATTAGGGTAACGCAATAGGTGAGTGAAGAAGAAGGTGAACAGTGTTGGGTCGGGCTCTAGGTCGGACTCGGGTTGGGCCCCGACCCAACTACGAATGGTTTAAACCAATTAATTGAAACTACGCCGTTTTGATTGAGAGGATTTTAAAATTCAGGGCTAACGTCATCATGACGTCTGCATTACACATTGAACCGGCCAAACCGGTTGGTCCAGTAAAACCCTAGACCGGTTCACTTAAAAATAAAATAAACCCTCCGGTTTATTTTATATGTTCTTAAAAATTACATTTTGACTCCCAAGAAATTCTAGAATTCCATTTTGACCCCAACAGTTCTACAGAATTATGTTCTGGCCCAATTTTTGGAATTTTTATGCAAATACACCCCTAGAAAATAATAAAATGATTAAATAATTTATTTTATTATTTTATTAATTGAAAAAAAATGACTATTTTACCCTTGGACATTAAGTAAGTCAAACGAAGCTCAAAACAAATAAATGAATAGTGATTTCTACTAATTCGGGCATATCGGACTCAATGGTGGAGTCCGATTTGGGAAATTAAGTCCCGAAAAATAAAGACACGCAAATGTTAAATAAATGTACTGCCCCTAATGATACATAGGGCTAATTAAACATAAAAGATAGTCCAATTTAACTATGTCGGACATTTTGGACCTAATAGTGAGGTCCATTTTGTGAACCGAGGTCCCGGAGAATTAGCTATACAATATGTAAAATTACTAAAATGCCCCTAATGCTATACAAAGTCCAAATGAAGTCCAAATGGGACGAAATTGATATCGATAGAAGCCCAGACACTCGTGACACTGTACACATGATTAAATATCAAACTGGGGACAGAATTCCATGGAACGTATAATGACCAAAATGCCCCTGAGCATGGTAAGTACAAAGTAGAGAGCAAATAAAGGCCAATCTGATCTAATAAATTGTCCTAAACACCATTAAGACTCCAAAACAATCAACGTATAAAATAAGAAATGACCGATGTGTCTCGATGATCAAAAGCAAATACCAAATGGAGTCCAAAAGACTTAGAAAATTATATATAAGATATATGGAACATTTTGAGGACCACGATAGGGTCCGGGGCAAGAATGACAAAATTACCATTTTACCCTTTTTAGTACCAATGCCCCAATTGAATTTCGCAAAAGTTTAAATCGACCTTGTTCAACGTTCCGGACTCAATGGTAGAATTTGTTTCTTAAAAATAGGAACTCGTGATATGAAACCATAAAATATGATGAATAGCATAATTCAAGTAGAAATAGACTGAGTTATGTTTCGTGATTTTAGGAACACTGAAGGGCAAGGAGAAGGTAGTATAGACCTTCTGGTTGGAGACAGTAACAGGGACTGCATTCTCATTGATTAGTTCGGCTACACCGCGAGCACGATTTCTTAGGGTTGAGACCAACCCATCAGGTATAATATTTTGCTAAATAAGGAATGGGATTAAGTTTAGGATTGATTTTCATGTTGATCTCATGATTCGTATATTTATTCGATTGTTTATGTGCTTATATGTTCCCTATTATTTCCTTGGAAGTTTGGTTAAGTGATGTTGTGTGAACCATGACCATATGTATATTCCATTTGTTGGTATCTTATATGATTTAAGTGTTTCAAAAAATTTGTTAAGATTATGAATGTGCAACTCGAGCATGTGCTTAAATGGAATATGTATAGCATGTACACCTGATGAGTGCGCAAAAGTGCACTCTAAATATCCTATTATCGGAGTAAATTGCTAGAAAGTAAATAGGAATATTGAGATATATTTGATATTATTTATTTAATTTCTATTTACATTGAGATATATTTTAGCGGTATTTTATAAGATTTTAAGTCTCAAATAGTGCATTATTTGTTGGCGAGTGCTAGTTTGCAATTGCGCTTTACATTTAATAGTTTTGGAATAATTTTTGGCTTTTTGGTAGATTCGACCATTGAGTTTCAATCGAGATTTGGATGGCGTTAGAGTTTCAGAATGAGAAAGTGATCTTCATGAAATATTTAGAGGACGTCTTGAGCTTTTCAAAAATGTCTAGTTTTCAAAAATCGGAATTCGTTTGGGCCTCCAAACATTATTTCAAAGACAGGCCTGGAAAGCTGCTATGAACCTCTCCGTCCAGCCAACTTGAAGAGGCCATAACTTGAGCTTCTGAAGCTCAAATCAGATGGTTCTTGAGCCTAAAATTATCTACTCATCTGGGGCTACAACTTTCGTGAAGGGTCTGAGTCGAGATTCAGTTGTTATCTGGTAGAAAATGGAGCGTAAAGTTGACGATTGTTAGCTGCGCGCGAGAATAAGAAAAGCAGAGCAAAGAAAAGAAAGAAAACAAAAAAAAAGGAAAGTTTGAAAATTCAAAGCAAGGCTGCACAGCTGGAGGGAGTCTCTGATTATATTTTGTGTGGCTCAGGAATTCAAGTGGGACCCGCGCGCATGGGCTTGAGTCTTGATGCGGCTGACTTGGAGATGGGCTAGGGCTGCTATTTAAAAATCCTGCGGCTGCTAATAAAAGGAAAATATGTACATACAAACGGAGGCCTGGTGCGGCGCGCAGTAAACCTGATGTGGGCCCTCGCGCGAGAGAAAAAAACAACCTAAATGCAAAGAGACCTGCAGCTTATATATATAAAAAGAAAAATATACAAGGAGGGCACTGTTGCGGCGGAGGAAATTAGAAGAGAGGAGCAGTGGTGTTGACGGCTGTGCAGAGAAAGAAGACAGAAGTAGTTCTGGCGCAGGGAAGAAGCCGCAACGACTTCATGGCTCAGTATTTTTTCGTGAAATTCATGTTATCCGTCCTGTACATGGGTAACTAAATTTCTGAGTGGAGTTAGGGATGAACTTGTACCATAGATGGTTATTTTAATTTATTTTGATTCCTGTACATGGTTTTAATTTGTTAAATTCTTCGTTGATCATTCATAAATTATTGTTAGATTTTATTGTCCGAATAATTAAAGGTTTTAGTCCGTTTATAGATTCAGTCATGCTTTTTTTATTGAGTGGATTAATGTTTTGATTATTTTTGGAACAATTAAATATTTATATTGATTCAATTCTTTGCTGCAATATTGCTCGTTCGGTATATTGTCGTCGTTGGGTTTTTTCAATGTGAATATTAATTTGAGAGATTTAAAAGTGTTGAATGATTTTTCAAAGGGTTATTTTCAGTCTAATTTTAATGCATAATTTTAAATCTTCCGATTGAGATTTTTAGAATTTAATTTCTCAATTGAGTTATCTGTGAATTAAAAATAATTGAAATACCATATATGTGCAAGGGATTCCCGACACTCCACTATTCGTTAAATTTGAATATTTTCTTCCATTAATCAATTTGTTTAATTTTTAATTTGCATTCAAAAATCACTTTTTTATATTTTATTTTCTCATTAACCGTCTAATACTTCTGTAGTTTCAGAAATTCTGTTTATTATTCTTTTAATTTAGTCTCCTTGTGGAATCGACACCCCAAAGCTACACTACAACTTCCGCGTTATTCTTTGGGCGTAATCAACACCTGAGGAAGGAATTTTGGTGATTTGAATGTTATTGTTGCTTTAAATGAAATGCATTGTTTAAAGCCTGCTTCATGTGTGGATAAAATGTTTCATTGAGGTTGCATTACTGCATGGTGGAATCAAGACATATTGGCATGGTGTGATTCCTTGAAAGCATAGTGTGGGTTGAGCACTTGGTGCTATGCATTATGAGGGTGTAGATCCTGTGGTAAAAAATCCAAAATTGGCCATTGCATTTGGTACCCAGAATCCAACGGATGTGTTCCGTGAACGGGTGTTGGTACTCAGGGTCCATCGGATGTGTTCTGAAAATGAGACATGGGTGTGGCATAGAGATGCATGGGTGTGTCATGCATATTCTCATTGCGTTATATTGATGAATTGGGAGGCATATAGATATAAATGTACACTCGCGCGCACATGCCACGCCTTAATTTTGTTCTTTGCATTAGCATTGTATTATATCAGCAGTTGAGCTGACCGATTCGTGGAATATCATATTACAAATGACGCCCTTGCTACATGAGACTCGATTAGGTCTTAACGAAAGAAAGGACTTGGAACTACATTTGGCCCTTAGAGTATATTTTGTGATGTAAGGGCTTAAGCCCAATTGTCATGAACAAATTTTTTATCGAATGTACTTTATGTGTTTATGTATCGAAGGAAAGGAATGCATGTTTAATTAAATCTGTTAAATTATCTGTTGTTCCCTTTTATTTAATTTATTTCACTCACACTCTGGGTTCGTGGAAATTCAGGGCGTGACAACGTGGTATAAGAGCTTAGGTTCGAATACCTAGGGGCAGTGGGAGAAGTTTAGACCTTAAGATATTTGGACTAGTTTGAGTGGTGTGTTTTATGTGCTCATGTTGCATAGGTGTGCGCGGGTGTGCACTATACTTGATTTCCCGATTGACTGAGAGTATGTGATTGTTTGATATAATGATTGACTAAGATTAGAAACTCGTGTCTATGTGGTAGACCATATATTTTATGGGATAGGCCGTATGCCTAGTTATTTGAGATATAGGTTGTGCACGTGGTTATCTATACGGTAGGCGGTATGCCTAGTTATTTATGAGATAGATTGTGGACCTAGTTATCTACTTGATTGGTGTTCTTATATATATATATATGTATGCTAGGTTAGTACCCGATATTCATGGATTATCGTACTATGACTATGATATTTATACAGACTGGATTGGTCTCAAATCTTGCATTACAGTTGATGAATGGCACTCCATTAGCCAGTAACAAAAGGAGTTGTGATCCATGAAGGGTTATTACCTAGCTATAAAAGTAAGAGATAATGAAAGAATTATAAAAACCTTAAATGAACAAACGCTAATAGGGTAGAAAACTATCAATAAAAAGACGCATAAGACCTAGAAATGCTAAAATGAGAATGTAGACTTGTGGAGAATTTTGTCTATGGACTGGACGATGGATACTCAGAGTAATTGTGCCAAAAACTTTGAAGATATCATTGGGTTAAATTTTTGTGGAGAGATGTGTTATTTTTGGATAGCATTCACTTAAGGTTGAGTATAGGTAGACTAGTTGAATACTAGCATGACTTGAGTATGTGAATATTGTATTGTTTAAATGAATTCCTTCCTTGTAATAAGGTTGTGTTAGGACTTGGTGTTAATCGTTTAGTGTAAACAATAGAAGGGGATGGTTGGCATGAGTTATATAAGTGTCAATTAGGCAAGTGTGTCATAACATTTCATATTTGTTACTTGTGAAGTGTGAAGTGTTGGCAAGTACATGCTTAGTATTCGTTTAAATACCTATGTCTAATGTGAAAAGAGGTGTTAATAATTTTTTCTTGGACTTGTAGACTCATGCCACCACGAAGAGCTCCTATGAGAGCTGGGCCATCTAGGCGAGGTAGACCTAGGGCTACTGTCCCAACCCGGCATGGCAGACCCTAGGCTACCGCTCCTGCTCATGACACAGTTGAGGAGATTATTGCTCCAGCTGATACACTCGTCCGTAGCACAGCTGAGGAGGCAGTTGCTCCTGCACCTACTCTTGCCCTTGCCCCAATAAAAGAGGTAGGTAGCAGCTAAGGACATGGCAACCATCTTACAGGAGTGCCTTCGTGCTATCCAGGAGGCGAGGCCTATAGGTGGAGAGATACGAGATACCTTCGTGACGAAGGTGTTCCAGAGGATGAGGCCTCCTACTTTTGCTTGGGCAGCCTGACCCATTGGCTGCAGAGGAGTGGCTAAGACAGGTTACCAGGATCCTAGACTCACAGGGGATCACTTAGCCACATTTGAGGATCCGATGTGCCACCTTCCAGTTTACGGATTTGGCCAACCAGTGGTAGGAGGTAGTTACTAATCAGATAGACAAGTTCGGTGAGGGATGGGATGCTTTCGTGGCCATGTTTAATGACCACTATTTTCTAGAGACTGCCAGGATAGGGTTTATAGACGAGTTTAGGACACTCCTCCAAAAGGATATGACGGTAACTCAGTACGAGTCTCGATTTACTATATTGGGGAGATTTGCCCCACACATTGTTCGAGAGGAACGATTGAGGGTCCTTCATTTTGTCAAGGGGTTGAAAACCTCTATTAGGGAGAGACTGGCAGGCCACATTATTGAGACCTATGAGGAGGTAGTGATTAGGGCCACCAGAGTTGAGAGAGAGTTGACCGACCTTAGAGGGATTAGAGAATCCCAAACTCAGAGTAGGACAGCCATAACATAGGTATCTACACCTACCCAGCCTACTATACCTGCTCTGACCCACACTGGTGGGAGACCATTGAAGAGGTTCCAGATCAAGGCACCTTCCACGTCGACCTCATAGGGGCTTATTCAGTCTCTAGCCCCCCAGCCTACTATGCATGTTGCTCCTTGAAGGGGGGCATCCCAGGGAACCATTACATGTTACTGGTGTAGACAACCTGGTCATAAAGTAGCCGATTGCCCGCAGGGAGATCCCAGTTAGGGATATGGGGCTGGACCGAGTCTGATGTCATTTCCACCTCAAGCACAGAGTCGGGGATGAGGAATTCCATGGCTTTGCTATACCTGCCACCAGACAGGCCATGTTAGGGCCAACTGTCCTCAGGGACAAACTTCTCAAAGCTTGCAGGGGTCACATTACTATCAGCATACTCAGGTGCCTCTGTCACAGCCGCAATTAGACCATGGACCTCCGACACCATATATCCAGCCTGCACCCTCCGCGTAGAGTGTTAGAACTCCTGGACAGAAAGAGGGAGGTAGGCAGGGCCGGACTACCCAGGTTAGTGTTTATGCAGTAACTGCACTTGAGGCATCTACTTCAGGACCTTCTACGATTCGAGGTACATTCCTTGTTTTTAGTTCATGGGCTAGCGTACTGATAGGTTTTAGTACATCTCATCCACTCATATCTACCATGATTACCTTGACATTAGGATTACATGCTTGCATCTATGTGGTAGGTTACGTGTTAGCTATTAAATGTTACTTGTTGATTTTATATACGCCTGCTAGTTTGATACCTGTTATAGTACCACGATTATGATTTTTTCATAAATACAAACTGATTGTTATTAATGCACGTAAAAGAGAATTTTTAAACATGTTTATATGTACGTGTGTTTCAATACTTGTGAGCAAGAATTAATGTATATTCATGACGTGAATTGGTGAAGAGTTTCAGTAATGTTTTGTTCTTTTGAACCTTGATACATTACTTTGAGTTTCATAATTATAGTACTTGGAGAATAGTGGGTTATTGAAATGCATTGAAGTGCAAGTGATGTATTGATGATATTGTGACGAATCACTAGAAAAAAAGATTGCATAGTTGGATTTGAGGTTAGTTAGACAGTCAACACATGTGTGAGAGACTTTGAGGTATCCTTGTGAGCATTGAGATTTTCTTTATTATTGTTATTATGTTGTATTGTTGAGGTGGGTCATGATACTTGGATGGATTTGGAAAAATTGGCATTGATACGCCAATATGTTTGAGGATTTCATTATGCGTTGTGCTATAGAGAGTGGGCCGTT